>PVKE010021781.1:0-26182 GCA_004027555.1 Craseonycteris thonglongyai
GGAGACAGTAAAAGAAAACAGTGGCTGCCAGGGGTTAGAGAGGGAGGAAGAACAGAGGACTGTAGGACAAACATACCCAGTGTGACACTAAAATGGTGATCCATGACATCATACACTTGTCAAATCCTAGAGAATTTGTGACACCAACTGTGAATCCTAATGTAAAGTATGCACTTTGCGTGACGTGGGCATGTCAACTATAACAAACGCACCACTCTGCGGTGTGGGAATTTAACCCCCTTAGCGCTACCTTCTGCCGGCGGTACTAGTGAGAAATGTGAAGGATAATTTAATAAAATGTATCACCTTAGGGGAAAAAAAAGTTATAAAGTTATTGTTTTACATATCTATATGTATTTATTTTAGTTTTATATAAATTGAATTAGTTAATACTACTATTCTTTTACATCAGCTGAAAAAGAAATGTAATTATTTCAGTCATACATCATATAAGAAAAAATAAAGTAAGTTATAGCACTTTTAACTATTGTCTACATATGAGCCAATATATCAGCTCGCAGAACTTTTCACCCGAGATGCAAAAGCCAATATATCGGCCTGTCTCACTAAAAGGGTTAATATTAATAGTAAAGGAGTCTGTGTTGGAGGCAATTGAAAAATCTCTGTACTTTCTGTTTAATTTTGCTATGAACTTAAAACTACTTTAAAAAATAAAGTCAGGGGTGGGAGAAAATGCCAGGATGGCTCAGTGGGTTTAGAGCTCACTTTGCAGCCCTGGGATCCGGGGATCAAATCCCAGCCCCAGCCCATGTAGACCCATGTGCTTAACTGGGGTGTAGCCCCAGTTCAGTGTTCTTTCTGTTGTTGTTTCTCTTTAAGATTTATTGTTTTAGAGAGAGACAGAGACAGAGAGAATGGGGAGGGCCCAGAGCAATCTCCATTGTTGTACATCGTCGTTTTTTTCAACATTGTTTCGTTCCACACAGGCAGGCGGGGGCTGTGTAGGGCGGGAATCGGGGCCGCAGGCCTCCCGCATGGGAAGCTTGACCTGGCGAGAACTGAACTGGGGGACTCCTGCATGGGAAGCACACTCCAGTGCAGCACATGGTAATGCCAGGGCCAGGACTTTATCCTCGGTCCCCAAGGCTGCAAAGCAAGTGCTTAACCCACTGAGCCATCTTGGCTTCCCCAAGATTATCATTTTCAATGGTCATGGCAAACTCTCTCAAGAGTTGTTTTAAAGACTTAAATTGATTAGGAATTATTTATTCGTCAAATTTTAGTTATTTTATCCCAAACTCTTAAAGAAGTTAGCAATTAATATCACAGTTCTACCACAAATACTTTTAAATGGTATCTTAACAAAGCTCACATAAGACTAGTGTTTGTATTTCTTTATCCATACCTCTTACCCAGTACATCTCCTTATCAGCATCAAAACCACCACCATGGCTGGCCAGGTTAAGACATGAAAGATGAAACCAAAGCACAAATATAAACCGTATGGAAAGCTATTCCAACCTGTTCCTACCAACAGCAGGAAGCAGTGGAAGAAGCAAACACAGCGCACCTGTTCCGATGCATGAAGTTAAGTAGGTATTTAATGCAGGAACATACCGGTAGCCTTTTCTGTGCGCGACACTAAGCATTAAGCAATTACTTTAGTAGTCTACTGAAGCTTTGAAATTTTGACAGATTATAATTTTTCTAAGCAGGTAACTGAAAGTAACAGATTCAATATATATCAATGTTTAGATTATTTAAGTGGTAACTAAATAATATTCAGAAAGTTATTTAAAACTTACAATTGTAAGAGTACCTAGTAGAACAAGCACATCAATTGTTGAAAAGCAGGTTTAGAAAGCAGTAATATGCCAATTGGAGACATTATCTTGTGAGAAACGATAAATTTACAAGCAGAAATGTAAGATTTAAAACGTGGTATACAATACATAGTGGAGGAATCATTAAGACAGAGGCAAACTTACCCATGTACTTTCAATTATTTGAAACTTTAAGTAGAAACAGATGCATTTCATCGGCAGGGCATTCTCACAGCCCACACTCCTCCCTCACACCACTAGCAGTCCCTTCATTACAAGTGGATATTGACAAACTCCTGACATTTCAGGTGACACTTTCAGAGCTTCATGCCCTCAATATGAAGTACCAGGAGACACTAGGTGTTGCACGGCCTAAAAAATTTTTCTGCATGATCACCTTGTAGGACAACTCCTGTAAGAGGGCTCTAAGTATTACATTAAGAAATCACAGAGCAGAAGTAACAAGTTCAATGGAATCTTTTGCTATTAATTCAAACTATCTGGTAATTAACCAAAATTATTATTATTCATATTACACATATTGGACATTTCCATTAGCCAGTCTTCTCCAACCCCCGCAAAAGGTAAATGTTACCTGAAAGAGCTTACCATTCTGAACCAAGTGAGATTAAAACTTACCATTTCAAATGAAGATGAGCTAGACAATAAAAAAAAACATATCATTTAAGAAAAATAATAATAATTTAAGTTCCACACTATTGTTAAGATTGCTCAACAACCCCTTAACACTCCCTAGTGGGGCCTCTCTCTAAACTCCCTGAACGTAAGAACTCCATCTCTTCTCATACACTACACGGGCTCTCTGCACCGAAGACGCCGAAATCCTCAGACATGACCCTGAGCTCGATTCAGCTTCTGTATCATCTACGAACCTAGCACTGCTCTGACCACAAGAAAGCCCAACAAATTTTTCACTAAATGAAAACCTCCCAGTCTTCCTATTAAGTCTAATGCTCTGAAGGAATATTCAAGTAAGATCCACATACAGTATTAAAAGTTAAATGTGCTGAAAACCCAACTACTGATGTTTAACATCTGACACATTAATATTGAATAAATACCTGGGTATTGTGGCCTATAAAAAACACTATATGATTGAGCTGGTATCTAAAAAACCAGACATCAACTGTTTAATTCTCCCAGCTGGGGAAGCCGGGATGGCTGTGTGTCGAGCGCTTACTTTGCAGCCCTGGGGACCGAGGATCGAATCCCGGCCCCGGCCCGTGTGGACGCATATGCTGAACTGGGGAGTGCCCCCAGTTCAGTTCTCACCGGGGTGAGACCCCGGCCCCATTCCTGCCCTGTGCAGCCCCGCGCCCACCTGTGGAATGAAACTATGTGGAAAAATTATGTGCAACTATGGATATGATTCTGGGCCCTCCCCTACTCTGTCTCCATCAAAAACAGTAAAAATAAATCTTTAATTCTCCCAGCTTACGTAAGTAACTATAATATGACAAAGATTCCTAACCTGAAAAACCTGAGAGTTCAACTAGTGTATACAACAAAGTCAGAAAATAATCAGAAAGCAATAAAGTAATTTATAAAGTAATAAAAGTGATAAAAAGATCACATTAATAATGACACAGGATCACAGCTGGGGTGAGTAGTCAGAGGAGGTGTATGTAGGTGTTACATACAGACTTTCTGTGGAAGGATAAGAGAAATGAAACTTTGTCTGGATTATGAGCCTCTGAAACTCTAATAGAAGGTAAGCGAAAAAGACACATTGTATCATCTAATGTAACATAGAAATAATAAAGTACAATAGAGATCCTCTGATTATCTGTACAGGGTATAAGGAACTCAGTAATTATTTCCATCTGGACTCATCCAGAAGACTTTGAAATAAACAAAAACAGAACAGAAAAACAGAACACTACTATTATCATAACATGATTAGGGTGACCAGACTTCTAAGTTTCCCTGTGACAGCCCATTTTATGCCTACTGTAAAAAAAACATTTTAAATAGCACACACAGTCATTTCTCTGTTTAAATGAAAATCTCTGCGTTTTCCCTAGATATTAAAACTATTAAATTAACCTTTTGAGAAGTAATCAGATTTCAAAAGCTGGTTAAAATTGACATATATCTTCAGCCCCAATACCCAAAATTGTCAAAATCCTAAAGGTCCTTTCCAAGAGTACCGTATCTTTCTTTGTTATCATGACTACAAAAGTTTAAAGACAAGTTCCAGTTATGTACCATCCCAAATATTCAAGAGTTCTTAGCTCATTATAGGAAATCAATTCAATTTTTGTGAATAAATGAACACATACTAACATAAGATGGTCACACTAGTGTATCATATTTTAGACCACTGCAATGTAACTGTTATTACCTATTTTGATTTTCACCATCATATCCAAACCCTTAGACCTGGGCTGCCATTATACCAGTACTAATAACCTGCTCAAAGCAGGTCACATCAAAATCTAGCACCAAACCCTACAACAAATAAATTCTTCAGTGATTTCCACAGGATGATGAAGACTATAAAAATCCTGGTGAAATTCGTCTTTTGTTTGAATGCTTCAGATGTTCAGACTTCAAAAAAAGACAAAGAAAAAAAAAATCTTCTACTGCAACGCAATGAAATCACATGTTAGAGCTAAATGCTGTACAGACAAGGAGGGTGATGCCCATGTGGAAAGCACGAAAGGGCAGCTTCCCTCAAAAGCTCACAGACCATTTCAGAAATGTACTTGTACCTACTCATTGTACGTGACAATCAGGACGAGTTCTCTCTGTCAGCACCTATTAATGCAATTTTATTATTGGCTGGAGTTTTTGTTTTGAATTTTGCACATGGCACATCAGGTGAAGTTAGGTTATAAAAAAAATCAAAGGGTAGCAAGAGTTAAACAAAAGCCCACTCAATACTCGAAAAGATACTGTCATAAAGAAGTGGCTGCTTAAACAACAGGCTAACTGTGGCATTATTGATCAAGAGGAAATAACATCTGAAAGAACAATGCTTTATGTCTCTATAATCTAAAACTAAAGATTTGAAAACTCCTATGTCAGCTGTGGGGCAGCGACGCTTTATCAGTTCTTCCCACAGCTGTTGCTCTGACTTATAATTACTACCAATGAACCTTCTGGACACTAATTTGGATTCTTCAGGAAACTTGGTTCTAGGATATGAGGTGCTCTGCTCAATGAGCCTTCTAAAAACACTGGAAAAGAACATATAAATTAATAAATTTGCATTTTAATTCACAAACTCTTTATGAGTTTGGTTAACATGACCCACTTTTTACACATTCCCCCCAACTCCCACGTTAGCCTTAGATCAGGGATCAGCAAACCTTTGTTGGTTAAGGGCCAGACAGTCAACACTTCAAACCATAGAGTTCCATACAGCTATGTCACAACCAGTCAACTCTGCCACTTTTGGGCAAAGCAGCCATAAACAAAATATAAATAGCACTGTGTTCAATAAAACTGTTACCAAAACAGGCAGTGTTCAGATTTGGGCTGGCCTACACTAGTCTGTTGACCCCTGGTCTAGATGAGATATTTAAAACACTAAATGCTTAATTTAGTTAAGATAATACCGTTTCCATCTATAGGCTGAAAGCCCAATTACACATTGTTCACACCAAAATCCCACCAAGCACTACTTACACCCGCCGCTAGATGACTCTGGGGCCCAACTTCCCTCCAACTGCCAGGTCCCATAAAAACTGAACTACTACTATTCTCATTTCAACCTATGGCCAGCAGTTCTCTATCTCTGCCAATGAAAAAAAGTGAGCTGAAGAGCTTCTTAAAATGCAGATCCATCCCCTGGCTTCAACCTAGACATGCTGTACCAAAATATTTGATGGATTTGCTCTCAGACATTTTTCTTTTTCCAGTATCACAGATGTGCTGCAAAGGCTGAAAACTAACTACTAGATTTTGTCAAAATTGTGTATAAGTAACAGACCACAAATCTACTGGGACCATAAAAAGAATCAATTTGTAGTTTGATGACCTAAGAACCCCATTTTTAAAAGCTCCCTGAGTGTTTATGCAGTACTTGAAAAATAATGCCACAAAGAGGAACTACACCTGTGCCTCGTGACTACATCTTCTCAATGCTCCTGACCTATTGCATATCCAGCGAGGCTGCAATGGAAGCCTCTGACAGGAAGGAAACTGGGTCAAGTTACTGGCTTAGCATATAATATACATTCACTTAAGTTTATTATATTGCTACCTATTCAAATAGGAACAGAAATTCTTCAATATCATGTGTATATTTTGAAACAAACTTGAAGGTCTGTACTTTTCTTACTAAAAAAACAAATGTTAATATTTACCATACCAGAAAAAGACATTCTAAGAAATTAGCATCTGATCTAAATATGCGTTAATTTATGTAAACAGTTTTATAACTACTATGATATAACTACAAAAGCTAGAAAACTTAGGTGTTTTATGACATTATCCTTTTCCTAAGAAAACAAAGTTTACTCTAGACACTGCATTTAAAAATTCTAATTAAATCTCTCCTTTGTTTCAACCCAAACTATACCCAGAAAAAGGCTGGTACATCGCAGTACTTAAATGTTTAAGACTATTTTTATCTATAGTACGTGGAGCAAATATGAAAACAGCCATAAGACAATCATAAAAGATAACTGCAGAAATTCTTATTAACAGAACAACCTCTTATAATGTGTCCAAAAGCTGTAAAACTGTGGTAAGAAACTTTCAACCTAGTAAATACTTCCAGAAAATGGTTCAAATACCCTGTATTCCACAGCAAAGATAAACTAAATGTAATAAAGGCACAGCATAAAAACATATACATAGTTATAGCAGTCAAAAATATATTATGCTACAGGAGTGAAAAATAACATGTTTAACTTATAATTACACAGAGCTATTGTCAAAGAGCATGACTTCTTTTAAGGAGAAATAAAGTATGGGAAAAAGAAGAACATGAAGTACTAACATACACATGAAACTTTAAAAATATATTCACATGTACTAGGGCTGTCCGAAAGTATCCAGCCACATAGTATGAAAAACAGAGGCATTTATGGATGGACTTTTTCTGGACAGCCCTCATATGTCTTAAAATTATGATAAAGTTGAAGGCTAATACCAAAGAGCTAACAAAGAAAGCATGACAAGACATGATTTTGTTCTCCCATATCCTTTTTACATTAAAAAAAATTATTATTATTCAAAGACACACAACATGAAATCGGTATTTATTTTATACTTCAAAGTCCATAATACTATTAGTGGTAACTGTAATACTTCTTTCTAACAGGAAAATTAGAAAGAACTTAGAATAAACCAAGTAAATTGACTTTTATTACATGGGCAAGCTGAACACTTACCATATGATTCCTCCCTTTAAATTGAACAGAGAAAAAAGAGAAAGTATAAGATGGCCTAATTTCAAGGATTTTAAGAACAAAAATAAATATTAAAATTATTTAATGATTTTTTCCAAGTTTTCAAAGTAAATAAAATATAACTGATACAACCATTGCCAAAATGTTTCCATTAATACAAAATAGCCAAGATCTGTAAGTTTTTCTAAATTATTTTAGCACTAAATTAGTACATATTAACATGATGAAATACTTGTCTAAAATCTCAAAAAATCCAAAAATAGAAAAAAGACTGCATTTCCCCTAAATATTTAATTCCATTATTACCTACTATTTTAAATATGGTTCCTCTTCAAAAACTTAAGAACACAGTAACTTTGTGGCCTGACATAGGTATTAATTAAAAAAAAAAAATCAACATTTCAGCCCAGGATTCAGCAAAGGTTTTCTGTAAAGATTCAAAGAGTAAGTATTCTAGGTTTTATGGGTCACAAATACTCTCCATATAATATTTTTTCTTTATTCCATCCATCAACCCTGTAAAAACGTAACTTCATTCTTAGCTCTGTAGTAGGGTGGTAGAAAGCTGGGTGAGTGGTCCTAAGCTACTCTACAGAGCTCTGCACTAATCTTATGATGCATTAAATATGCAACACATTTAAGTACTTCCTTGAAAACAAAGTATCTTAATATTAAAATATGTAATCATCTAAATTCTCTAAGGGCACAATCTTATGAAATAATAAATGATCTATTTTTGAAATGCCAATAAATCCACCATGAGTATTCATACACATCTAATTTGTATATTTCTCAAAGTTCATTAAATTTTTGTAAACCTTTACCCACCATTGAAGTTAAATTTAAATACACGTTTTTAAATTAAAATACAAATTTTCAGTATTTTAATTTTGAATTATACCAACAATTACAAATAATAAAAAAGTAAAATTAAAACTATTTGTCCTGAGAGCATGTCATCAGTTTGGCTGAAATTAAACTCATAAAAATTTCATAACAATAAATTTAAAAAAAAAAAAAAAAAGTGAAAGAAATAAAGACACAGAGACCTATGGACACACACAAAAAAAAAATTTCAAAAAAAACCCAACCAAACAACAAAAAAACCTGTACTTCATTAATTATACTTTTAAATGTCACTAAGCAAATAAAAAAACTCGTTTTTAAAAACTTTTAAAATGATTTCAAAGGATAAAACTCTGCAATCAATTTTGTGATATAGTCAACTTAACCAAGTATAACCCAAAATACAATTTTACTTAATCATTTCTAGTACCCTAAATAATTTATGTATATGATTATCATATATAGCTACACATTTGCTCCAAGAATGTAAATTTTACACCAGAAAAATATCAAGAAAGCTAATTCCACCAACTTTACGATAAGAGAGCATTTTAGTAAAAAGAAATGTTCTGATACATGTAAGAGCTAAGGAGAATTTCTATTCTCAATGGAATGAAAGTTTCCCTAGGAAATATCACATGTGGTTTAAATATGGCCCTGATATATTTTTAAAATTCAACTTTGACTTATAAATAAAAATGTGTACTATGCAAGGGTAGTACTGATTTCGTTATCTGTATCAAATGTTTTCCTGGGGAAGCCGGGATGGCTCAGCAGGTTGAGCGCTCGCTTTGCAGTCCTGGGGACTGAGGATTGAATCCCGGCCCTGGTCCATGTGGACCCAATGTGCTGAACTGGGGTGAGCTTCCCATGCGGGAGGCCCCCAGCCCAGTTCCCACCCTGCACGGCCCCTGCCCACCTGTGTGGAACAAAACCATGTCAAAAACTGATGACATGCAACCATGGAAACTGCTCTGGGCCCTCTCCCTTCTGTCTGTCAAAAATAATAAAGTTAATTTTAAAAATAATAATAAATGTTATTTATGCCATGCGTTAAAAGATTAACTCCAGATATCAATAACGATACCCCTATGCAAAATAACACCCTGGAATACGATGGTCGCCAGGGCCCCAAATCGCCCAGGGTCACGCAGCCTCCACACAAAGGCCCTTCCAGCTCTGGTTTTCCAAGCAGTGCAGCTGTGCTTGGCCTGGGCTCCCAGCCCCCAGCTCACTCCCTCTTCAGCGGGGTCCCACTGTCCCTTTTCCTTCTCCCCTGCTCACATCCCTTTCTGTGACCTTGTCTCTGTTCTTGTGTTCTATAATTAAGTTACATACAATTTCTCATACCATAATATGTTAAAATATAAATGCTAAAGTTCCTTTATAATACAAAAAACAAGTACCTAAATATAAACAAAAATTTGAACTAAAAAATTAAAATGGAAGATTTTATTCCCTGAAAGTTTGGGTCAAAAACGTGGATGTGTGTTATACACAGGAGCACATTACACATGGCAAAATAGGGTATGTTCTAATGTAACAACCAACAAATCTAAAACCAATTTAAAATTTATCACTAAGCAAGTGCCATGCACCCAAGGAGGAAAATAATGCTAGAAGCTACTCAAAAAAATTTACAATACGTACTTAAAAAAACCTACTCAACTAATTTGGTAATGCAAATAACAATCTAGTAGGTTAAATCTTTCATATTGCTTATAAAAAAAAATTTCCAACTGAATTTAAGTACCACACGATTTTCATTCAAAGCATACTAAATTGATGGGAATTAAGAAAACTTTCTTGGGGAAGCCGAAATGGCTCAGTGGGTTAAGTGCTCACTTTGCAGAGCCAGGGACCAGGGATCGAGTCCCGGCCCCGGCCCGTGCGGAACCATATGCTGAACTGGGAGCTCCCCAAGTTCAGTTCTCTCTCTGTCTCTGTATCTCTGTATCTCTCTCTCTCTCTCTGTCAAAAAACAATAAAAAAAAAAATAATAAATATTAAAAAAAAAATTTAAAAAAAAAAGAAAACTTTCTTGTTGCTATACAAGTTAGGACTTACTTTACTGTGTGTACACTCTTTTTAATAAGTAAAAGTTTAAAAGTATTCTAGGGACAGAAGAATGGGAACAAAGAGAAAAAAGGCACTAATGACTTGAATACTTTTAGAATCATGGCTTTTGAGGTACATAAATGTCTAATCACTGTTGTTTTGTAAACCTGAAACTATTTTAAAAAAAAAATCATGGCTTTTGAACAGCTAGAGAAAAAAATACTAGCAAATACTTTCCAGGATAATGAGTAGTTTTTTCATCTAAAGCAGGCATTTCCATCCTGTAGCCCAGAACAGATCTGAGTGAGGCCAAACACAAATTCTTAAAACATGAGGTTTCTGTGGATTTTTTTTTTTAAGCTCTTTAAAGCTCTTCAGCTATCATCAATAGTGTGAGTGAATTCTATGTGTGGCCCAAGACAATTCTTCCAATCTCACTCTGGGAAGCCAAAAAGGTTGGACACCACTAGTCTAAAGTGAACAAGGAGGCTCTTTCTTAGTTATCATTAAGAACTAGTGGACCTTAACATCTTAAGTATTCTCCTTTGCTCTAACATTTTACCTCCCAAAAACAAAAACCTGAATCACATCAAGTCTTTGGAACTACCTTTCACGTTATGAGAAATTCAAGGATAAAGAAAACCTGTTAAATGTCTCCATAGGAATACAATCAATAAAATTCACAATGTGGGAGGAAGCCAGGATGGCTCAGCAGGTTAAGCGCTCACTTGGCAGCCCCAGGGACCGAGGATCAAATCCCGACCTCAGCCTGTGCGGACCCATATGCTGAACTGAGGTGTGCTTCCCATGCAGGAGGCCCCCAGTTTGGTTCTCAGCCCCCCGATTAAAGGGGCCATGCCTCCCATGAGGGAGGCCCCCAAGCCCAGTTCCTGCCCTGCACGGCCCCCTCCCATCTGTGTAGAACGAAACCACATCGAGAACTGATGATGTACAACTATGGAGACTGCTCTGGGCCCTCCCCATTCTTTGTCTGACTGTCAAGAAATTAAGAAAAATGTTCACAATGTGAGTTACTCTGTACAAATAGACTGTTTCTTAAAAAGAATAAAGAATAAAAAAGGAGAGAAAACCTATGGACTAAAAAGATGGAATTTATCAGCCAATTTGAAGAAACCAACTAAAAATACTCACATAGGCAAATTCGGGCTTTTACCAGCAAATAGAACTCGTTGACGATTTTTAAGCTTTTATAAAAGTCCTTATTTTTTAAGAGACATATACTGAAATACTTATGAATAAAATCATATGAAGTCGAAGGCATTTCACACACATTGGGAAAAGGAGGTATACTTAAAGATGAACACAATCAGCTGTGTGTTGCCCAAAGCTTTGGATGGGGGATGAGCACATACTAGTCTACTTTTCTATGTCTAAAATATTCCGTAACAAAGAACTTTTACTATCAGTAAGTGGTAACATCAGTCAAGTGTTGATGATGGATTTAGCAAGATTTCTATTTAGTAGCATACATTTGAAAAAGAGAAAGTAAAATGGAAGAAAAGATTACCATCCATTTCATAAAACATGAGTATTTTTAGATACTAATTTTAATTTACCACCTGAAAGAGCTTTTAAAAAAATCATCAGTTTAACATAAACAAAGATGACAAATTCACAAAGATTAGAAAACATACTATATAAAGCAGTAGCTAAAGAATTCTAAATACACATGGTCCACCCAACATCAGAAAATCATTTTATGGTAACTAGCATCTTACTTACGTTTTCCATATAATTTGGCTTAAAGCCCTCTTGCTGCCGCCTCAGCTCCTCCTGCTCTCTGTGTCGAATCATCTCTTCTTCACGGCGACGATGTTCTTCTTCATGTCTAAAGAATTTTTTAAAGAAATTTCAGCATGACTGATATGTACGGTAAGCCATTACTGAGTGTTTTATTTCTGGTTACACAAAATCATTTTCACAAAAATTACGTCAAATTTTTTCAAGATGACACTGAGCAGATTTATATTCCTTCTCTTATTTTGCTCTAAACCTTTAATAAATGAACCAAAGAAATAAAGTAACTTAACTAGGACAAACCAAAAAACGTAACATTGCACAACCAGGGTAGTTATATGTTTACAGGGAAAACATTCCCAGTTCAAAAGCTCTGGCACACAGTGTATTGCTAACTGTATAAAGAGGAACTCCTGGAAGCTATTACCAGCATAGCAGAGTTCCCACTCAGAACCTATCTGCCATGTAAGCCACTGCAAAGGACCACAATGCCCAGACAAAAATCCTACTGTGTGTGGAAGGAGTCTTATAGCCTCACCCCATTTCATCCACCCACTGAGGAAATCCATGGAGGTGTCAGCCTACCACCCATGTGTTAATTAAGTTTTACAGGACAATCATTTACTGCCTGTGTAGGGCTACCTTCAGGCTAGAGCAATGCTGAAGAGCTAAGAGCAACCACATACCCTGCAAAGCCTAATATTTACTATCTAGCCCTTTCCCAGAAAAAGTCTGTTGACCTCTGTCCTAGACGTATTTTTGAGCATTAAGACAAAAGAATCAAATTGTATGTATGTATTAAGTCAGTAATCAGTTATAATATGATTAAGAGGGAAAACTTACAAAAATAGTTAATATTAAAGTTAATAGACTCACGTTATATGGACATTTAAATCAGAATCAAATATTAATGCCCTCCATCCAAAAACAAAAAAGTAGTTTAACTAGACCGGGATAAGCATCCAACCTGCTGAGCCATTCCGGCTTCCATGTAAACAGGTTTATCACTGCCTGCATTTGCTAGAATATAACCAAACATAAAGGTTACTCACCAAAGTATGGCCTAAATGTTGAGATATTTTTACTATTAGTACACAGTTATCTGAATTTCAAACTGAATCTGATATTACCCCTTGTCTTAAGTAAGATTAATAAAAAACCACTCACTGAAACATCACCATATACACAGAATAATTTATCACACCAAGCAACCTTTATGAGACTATGCAACCTATTAAAAATTGCAGTAAGAGGGGAAGCCAGGATGGCTCAGTGGGCTAAGAGCTCACTTTGCAGCCCTGGGGACTGAGGATCAAATCCCGGCCCAGGCCCCCAGTTCAGTTCTCACCAGGGTTAAGACCTCGGCCCAATTCCGGCCATGTGCAGCCCCCTGCGCCCACCTGTGGAATGAAACTATCTTGGAAAAACCGATGATGTGCAACTATGGAGACTGTTCTGGGCCCTCCCCTTTCTCTTTGTCTCTCTCTCTCTTAGTCAAAAACAGTAAAAATAAATCTTAAAAAATAAAATAAAAAAATGGGGAAGCCAGGATGGCTATGTGTTAAGTGCTCACTTTGCATCTCCAGGGACCGAGGATCGAATCCCGGCCTCGGCCCCTGTGGACCCATATGCGGCCCAGCTCCTGCCCTGTGCAGCCCCACGCCCACCTGTGGAATGAAACTATGTGGAAAAACCGATGATGTACAACTATGGAGACTGTTCGGGGCCCTCCCCCTTCTCTCTGTCTCTGCATCTCTCTCTGTCAAAAACAAACAAACAAAAAAATTGCGGTAAGTACTCCTTACTATTTCTTCACTTCATTTGCTTTTTAATAATCTGATCATCACAACTAATGTCTGTTCCCCTCCTATATAAGTTCCACAGTGGCAGAGCCTGTATTTTTGCTCAAGGAGTACTCTTTTTTCTTTTTAAAGGTTTTCATTTTGAAATGTAGCTAATGTATCAGTTTCAGGTGAACACCACAATTATTCTACATTTTTCTTTTTTCTTCCCTTCATTTTTGACTCATTTTAAACTTACAGAAGTTGCCAAACTAGCAGTTTCTACATACCCTTATGCAGCATGCACGCCCTCTTACTTAACTATGGGACAACTGTAAAAACCAGGAATAAATACTGGTATAATTCTACAGTTTAACTACAGATCTTATTCAAATTGCATGAGTTTCCCTACTAATGTCCTGCTATTCCAGGACCCTATCCAGAATCCCACATTGCATTTGTTATAATTATTCTTTTTTCTTAAGTTTCCTGCAGTCTGTTAACACTTCAGTCTTTCTTAGTGTTTTATGAACTTCACACTTTCTCTAGAGAACTGATTTTTTTACAGAATGTCCTTCAATTTGGGTTTATCTTAAGCTTCCTCACGACTAAACAGCATGAAGTTATGTTTGGCAAGAAAACTACAGAAATGCCATGTGTCCCTCTAAGTGCATCACATCAAGACTCCCGGGGTCAGGGTCTTATTACGAGTGACATAAGCCTTAACACTTAGTAACGGTGTCTGCTAGGCTTCTCCACTTCAACCTTACTATTTTTCCATTTGTGCCTAACACAAATTGAAGACTAATCAAATCCTGTTTCTCAAATTGTGATGCAACAACTTTTGCACTCATCAGCACACACTGTATTTAACAATTGGCAATGTAGTGTTTGCCCCATTGGTGATTCTCTCATTCCTTCCTCATTTATTCATAGGAATTCTGCTCTAAGGAGAGCTCTGCCTATTCACCATTTATTCATTCAGTTATTTACTTGTATCAGTATGGATTCACCGTTACTTATCTTACAGACTAAAACCCAATACTATAATTTTTTATTTTGTTATTAAAATTGTTCTAATTTTGTTCATTTAGAAGCTCCTTCAGTTTGGGTCCCATGTCCTTTTTATGGCCCATCTTTTTTAGTATATTCATACTATCTGGCAGAAGATATTCATTCCAAGCTCATCTTAAACTTTGCAGTCCTGGAATTAACCACTTCTCCAAAAAGCTCTGGTTCCTTTTGTTAAGAGAACAGTATTTATTAACAAGTACCTGAGCACTACAGATGAGCATCACCGTTTCTAGGGGGCCAGTGCTAAAAAGTTCTTGCCATGTATGAACTCACTCATATACACACACCTATAATTTTTGTATCTGTCTAAATTAACCATCATGACTTTCCTACTGACACCTCTGATCCCAACTCAACACCACAAGGTTCATCTTACTTTTAGCCTTTCTCCTTTCTTTCTCCAATGAGAAACCTGGGTCTTACTATCTAGATTTACTAACGAGTTCACTGAAAGCGCATATTCAGTCTTCTCAACAAAGACCTCATCAAAGAGAAAAAAAAGAAAAACAAAGTCGTTTTAGAATTTCTAACCCCTATCTCTGTGAATAAAAATTTACTAACTAGATTACAGAATTTATACATTTATTGTTCTCTTTGTCACTGTACTACAGCACGCAATCAAGACACTATTTTCCAAATAATTTAGGTTCCTTATTTTTTTCTCCATGTGCTTTCACTGTGATGCAATCCATTTGTAATACAGTTAGATACATTTTTTATACCTGTGCCCTATGTTGGGTTATCCCACATTCTGTTTGCTTTTATTTTTTCAGCACAAAGAGGGTACGGTGCTAATATTAAATGCCTACCTGTCAAGTACAAATGGAAGAGGGTAAAGATGAATATAGACAGGGTTTTGTTAAAAGACTGAGAGAGGTTTCCTTTTCTTTGTAAAAACAGAGATTTTAACATTTCCATAAAAAAGAAAAGCAGCAACAAGAAAGCCCACTGGGGGAAGCCGGGATGGCTCAGTGGGTTAAGTGCTCACTTTGCAGCGCCGGGGACCGGGGATCGAATCCCGGCCCCAGCCCATGCGGAACCATATGCTGAACTGGGAGCTCCCCCAGTTCAGTTCTCTCTCTGTCTCTGTCAAAAATAAATAAATAAATAAATATTAAAAAAAAGAAAAGAAAAAAAGAAAGCCCACTGAAAAAAGGTCACTCATGTAAGTAGTTAACCTAGAGTTATACTGGTATACAATAGTGACTGAAAATTTTAGGGTGCTTCAGAATCACCTGAGGGATTTATATTATTAAAGCTCCACCCCTACAGTTTCTGGGGGGACATTTGAGACTGTCTAACAATTCCCCACATTAGAATACTGATGCTGCCTGTGTTGGAAATGAAGACCCCCTGTGAAGACCAAAGACACTCACAAGACAAGCTATCCCCACAAGGCAGTCTAGTTCTGCAGAAGGGAGCCTTGCAGCTCCAAGTTAAGGAAGCAAACACACCAGGCGGGGCTGTCTGCAGCCTGTTTATCCTAATGCAGGGATAACACTGGGCCTTACCCCATTGGCTGGGGCTCAGTCTCACAATCAATCTAAGTTGTGATTGGCTAGAAATAGACAAAATGATTGGCTAGAGATGATGCAAAGCAATTTTTAAAAGTGAGTCAGGAATGAGGAAGTATGAAAAGCCCCTGAGTTTCAAGAACTGAAGTACAAACTGGAGATAGATCACAAAATGGAGTCATCTTTCTTTGACAGAAAGAGACTCATTTTTCTCTCTCCTGTCTAAATGTCGTGATTTGGTAAGTAGGTCAGACTAAAATCATAGTAGTTCCAAGACAGAAACACACATACATTGACAAACCAGGTACAAAGTTGGAAAACATAAATTGAAATATACCTAATACACCTCCTATCCCCAGACTGTGAAGATACCTCACACTCACGGTTTTCTGCTTTCTTATTTTTCATTTCCCATGAGCACATTATTGCCACTACTTTTATAGTACTTTCAAAAAGAAAATTTTAAGTTTGCTTTACTCTATCATAGCTTTGTTTATAAAATTTCCTTAACTATTACGATTTTTGAAACCTCCACTCTAACCAAATTTCCTTACTTAACCTGAAAGATCTGAAGTAGAATCATCTTGAAATCATCTTGAAACCATCCTGGTTACCTATTTTGTACTCAAATTTAAACGGCCACACCCCTTTTATCATGAATTCCACTTCCAGTAATTTTTAAACAAATTACCAGAAGCATAAAGGCCTTCACTATATTGTTATACATAGGAAAAAAAATTATAACAGCAATTCAAGTATATCCATTTCTGAAAAAATGGTTCAGTAAATCACAGTTCATTCTTATAATAAATTATAAGCAGTAATACCTAAATTCCTTATATAAATTTACAATGTGTGCAATCAAAGTGTGCAGAACTAGCTAAAAATAAATATCTAAGACTAAAAAAGAATTATGCTAGTTTGTGGAGCAATTCCCTTACTCAAAACTGGCCTTTTTTTTTTTTGGCGGGGGTGGGGGGCAGGCAGGTGTTTTCCAACTTGTACAACTTGTTCATAATGGGCAGAGTGGAGTCGTAGTAGTAACACGCGAGATCTGTGTTCACATGTTACAATGATGTTCTTTTACCTCAGTTGTATTTGTTTCCGTTTTTGCAGCTCTTGGTTTCTGAGTTCTTCCAAGCGCCTGAGTTCTTCTTGACGCCTCATTAAATCTATGAAATATTAATTACATGTTAATATTTGTAGCTTCCCTTTGTTTTTATATAACAAGCAGAGATTCTCTATTACTGGCAATACATTTAGTAACTTATTCATACTCATGCACAATTTCTCCTTTTGTCTATTCATTCATCTCATAATGAAAGATTATAAGCTGTGTAATTAATCAAATTAACTTCCTTTTTGGACCTATTTCTTCACGTGCAAGAGAATAAAAATTTATCGTTTTGTTCAGAAATTAAAATGGGTAGTAATTTTTTTAACGTAAGACCCAGAACATACTACAAACAGAATAGTAGCAGGTGCAAAGCCCAAAAGGACACGTTGGGAGATATCAGAGGGCACGGAAGAACCAGATCAAACACTAGGCGTAACAAGTGAGGGCACTGTATACAGCCCCAAGAACCACACTCCCAGTATGACCAGCACAGCTAACTCCACTGTGCAACCAACACTGACAGCCACACAACTGTCATAGAATTAAGTTTAGTGAGAGAAACCTAGCACAGACCACCTACTTATATTCCTAAGAGGAAATTCCTCAATTAGCCAAAATATGGAAATTGTCCTATTGCTAATTCTCCAAGAAAGCAATTCAGTATATCCTATAACAATTTTATTTTTTTATTTTTATTGTTTTTGACAGAGAGATACAAAGACAGAGAGAAGGGGGAGGGCCCAGAACAGTCTCCTTAGTTGCACAACATCGGTTTTTCCACATAGTTTCATTCCACAGGTCGGTGCGGGGCTGCACAGGGCAGGAACTGGGTCGGGGTCTCACCTCAGTGAGAACTGTACTGGGGGCACTCCCCAGTTCAGCACATGGGTCTACATGGGCTGGGGCCGGGATTCGATCCTCGGTCCCCGGCGCTGCAAAGTGAGCGCTTAACCCACTGAGCCATCCCGGCTTCCCTCTGTAACAATTTTACCATAGTTTTGTAGGTTAGCTGCTCTTAACAGAGCCTATCCATCATCATATATAATTATAAAAATATGTATTACACATCCTTCCACAAAAAGGAATAATAAACAAACATGAATGTGTTAACTGGATGGATCTTCTTTTAAGCTGTGCCCATTGAGAACGCTGCCTGAACCCCTACACTGTATACCTAAAACTAACACTGAGTGTCATAAAAACTGGGGGAGGGAAGGTGGAGGAGTAAGAGGTCCGAATTTCCAGGTATGAACAAACGAGTCACGGGAGCATTTGAGATCTTGCTTCCTCCCTGGCACATATTGTGAGTATGGCACAAATGAACTGTTATAAAAATTAAAAAACAGGGGTGAGGTGGGTGGGAGAGGTGGGGGTGTGTGGGGCGGGGGAATGAAACACACGGTGATGGAATGTGAGCTGATTCTGGGTGATGAGCACATAATGCGGTGTATAAACAATGTCATGTAGAATTGTACACCTGGAAACAATGTTTAATTGATATTAATTAATGTCACCCTAATAAATTTAACAAAATTTTTTTTTTAAACAAAACAGATGAGTCATGGAGATATAATGTACAGCACAGGAATATAATCAATATTGTGACAATATGGTCCAATGTCAGGTGGTCGCTGGACTCATGGTCATCACTTCTTTAGGTGTATAAATGTTGAGTAACTATGGTGCACACCTGAAACTAATATAATCCTATATGTCAGCTACATTTTAATAAAAATGTTAAAAATACAATAAATTGTAAGAACAGAAATACAAAACTCTTACAACTGTGGAAAAGATGAGTCATAGAAAGAATCAGGAAAAATTATTTGGAAAATTAGAGAACAGAAAAAAAGGAGAGAAAAATAATAAAGACAGGCATATAAAGAAGCCTAGAAAGAGGAAAAGGGAACAAGAACTGAGCTTCTGATGTATATTTGAACAGCTTATCCTGTTACTAGGTATCTGACCAGTAAATACAAAAGTAAACTATCACCCTTTATGACTGCTCTTAGAAACAGCTCAGCCTCGGGTTTAACATGTTCTTGCCAACTGCTTGGAATTCGGTCTCCCCAAAATCCCATATCCACCAACACACACCAATCTTTTATCTCTGCCAAAGAACACTCATTTGTAATCTTTTGACACAGTAATCTTAAAACAGCCAACATTTATTTGTCCTAATTCTTGCCCAAACAGTATCTTGACATGAGACTTTATGTCACATCTACACACCAAGAATTACCCATCGTGGTTCTCTTTTGACAGGAGAAGCACATACAGTGGTACCTCGGTTCACGAACTTAATTCGTGAACTGACTCTGGTCGCGAACCAAATTGGTCGTGAACCGAGACACAGTTTCCCATAGGGTTCAATGTAAATCCGGTTAATCCGTCCTGACCTTTTTTTTCGGTTTTGAAGCACAAAAAATATGAAACAAATTACAATACACATTAATACAGTAATGTAGAAAGAGCACAACAAAAATAAAAAAAAGTCACTGAAAGTACTCACAGTGTACTTTTTTCTGTGTCTCTTTCTCTCCACGATCTTCCTACAGGAAGTCACAACCATGTGACAGCCAGGAAATAGCATTAAAATGGCTGTGGCTCCTGTTCGTGAACCGAAGCGGAGTTCGTGAACCGAAGCGGAGTTCGTGAACCGAGGCACTTTTTTTTTTTTTTTTTTACCCCACCAATTTTGTATTTGCTACTGGCAAGATGTAACAACCTTAATTACCTTCAACAACACTAACTTAGGTAAGTTTATTTTTAATACTCTATGTTAAGGAAGTTCTCTAGGAAAAGGGATATACTGAGTTCCATTTGTTTAAACTAACTGGCAACTTCACTAGTAATAGATACCAGTGGGAAATATAAATGAACCTCAAGGAAAAAAAATCATCACATCTACGTGAAAGCCCATCTTTTACCTTGCCTCATGAGCATTAACTGATGTTCATGTCTGGCTGCTTCCATTTCTGCCTCCAGCTTCTCTTTGGCTTCTCTGATGTTTCTATCAACTTGCTCTCGCTGCTGCTTTTCCATTTCATCAAGAGCCTTCCATCGAGATGCATACTCAAATTCAAATGTCCCAGGCTGAGCAAAACGTGGTGGCTGTTCCCTTTCCCTAAATTTACATTTACAAAGATACAGAAATGTGGGCTTAAACAAATGAAGATAATAAGAACTACCATTTACTGAGCACTTAAACCATGTCCACAGCACTGTGTCTACATGAATTACCTCATGGCAATATTGTGATGTGGGTTTTAACAAACCTGATTTTGAGAAACTGCCCAACTGATACAGAATGGAACCAGAATTCAAACCGAAGCAATCAGATGTTACTCCCTGTAATTATTACCCCCAGTAAGACCTTCCTGGTAGTCATTCAACATTTTTACAGAAGGCAGTCTGTAACATGTGAAGCAAATATACCCTAAGTCCATTGTCTGGAATAAGATTTTTCTTCTAAAAGTAGTAACTTTTAGAGATAGCAGTAAAAGCTGATAGTTTATTAAATGTTTATGTGTCAGGCTAATTGGCTAGGCCAAAATATAAAGGCCTAAAAAAAAATAATAATAAAGGCCTAACTTATAATTATAGTTATTTGTTCAATAGCTGTTTCTCTTATAAACTTAGTAAGGACAAAAAATGTGTTACTGCTACACCTCAAAAACTCAACAGTATCTGCCACACTGTAGACATTTAATATTTCTTAAATGAATGAATGATGAGAAAACAAATGACCAAAATTATTTTGAAAATAGACCTATTAATGTACCTGAAATTCAAAAAAATTCTCCAATTACATTTGCCTATCACAGCTTCTACTAAAAAATACTGATAAAAACACTATCCCTACCCCACCAATAAAAGTATATATGCCTTTTGAGTTGGGGAGGGGAATATGAGTTGGTGGGAAAGATTTGTAAGATAAACAAGAGGTTGTCACTGAGGGAAAGATGTACTAAGAAAACAGCTTCAAGAAAATAAAAAGAAACAGCTTCAAGGATCTTCAAAGGCATATAAGAAAAATCAAAGTTAAGTAACCATGATCTCTATCTGGCATGGCCAACCTGCAGTCTAGGATGGCTTTGAATGAGGCCTAACACAAATTCTTAAAACATTATGAGATTTATTTTGTGACCTTTTTTTTTAGCTCATCAGCTATCCGTAGTGTGAGTGCATCTTATGTGTGGCCCAAGACCAATTCTTCCAATGAGGCCCAGGGAAGCCAAAAGGTTGGACACAGCTGATCTAGATAGTCTAACCCTAAAAAACAGAATTGGATTTTGTTCTTTTGAAAGTACTGTTATTAGTAGTAGTTCCTATGTCAGACATTAACCGTAATAATAACTATTAAAAATTCTCTATTTCTCCCAGGGGTAAGGTGACTAGACGTCCCGCGGTGTTTTAAAAAAGTCCCGATTTTTGGAAAGAATGCACGACAAGATAGGGAACGGCGGGAGATAGACCCAATTTTTATCAAGAACCGCCTACCCCCACCCCACCCCCACCCCCCGCTGGTCAGTGGTGTCCCACTTTATCAATGTTAAAATCTGGTCACCATACCAAGGGTAATATAACACTTTTGAAACAATATGGATTTAGGGAGTTAGAAATTAACTTGAATCGTAGCTCTTGGGAAGATTTTCTTCTGAGCATAATAACTCTTTAGTAGTGAAATTGGGAATATAACAAGATCTTATAAGGTTTGCTGGGATGATTCAACAAATCATTCTATCCTGTTGTTTATAAATTCTACTTCTTGTTAAGACCCTTATGATTCCAGTTCTCAAATTCCTGAGTCCAAAAGTATACTCTATTCTATTTCAAATTGGTAATGATTAGCTATAACCATTAAGAAGGGTCAAAAGAATAGGAAATCATAGTAAGTCTCTGAACAATCGCATTCTAAGATATTAAAATGGTTATGAATTACAACTGATTACTAATGACACTGCTTCCCTGAAATCATTTCCTCCGTTTCCAGGACAGGACACCCTCTGCTGGCTGCCCCTCCTCTAGTGATTGCTGTCACTCAGTCTCTGCTGACTCCTCCTGAGCACCCCAACCTCTATGGACTGGCGTATTCCTGGGTCTGCTGCTTGGCCAGTTTCCTATCACATGAGGTAACTCCAGCCCAGACAGTTCATCAGAAGTCAGATGAAACTTGAACTACTGACTCCGACATCTCAAACCTACCATGTCCAAAACAGGGCTCCTGACCTTCCTCCTCCAATCTTGCCTCTCCTACAGGATTCTCCAAATCAGTCACCGGCAACTGCCAAACTTCCAGTTACTTAGGCCAAAAACCCCGTAATCATCCTTTTAACTCTCCTTGTCCCATATGCCACATCCATCAGCAAACTCCAAAGTCTACTTTCAAACTACCGTATTTTCCGGCGTATAAGACGACCGGGCGTATAAGACGACCTCCTAATTTTACAGTTAAAACATAGGTTTAGGCCTATATTCGCTGTATAAGACTATAGCCTCGGAAGTGGGGGGTAGTCTTATACAGCGAATATAGGCCTAAACCTATGCTTTAACTGTAAAATTAGGGGGTTGTCTTATACGCCCAGTCGTCTTATACGCCAGAGAATACGGTATATCCAGAATCTGAGCACTTCTCACCATCAGTGTTATGACTCCTATTCCATGTCAGCAGGCTTTGTAATCTACTCTTAAACAGCCACAAAGCTCCAGTTAAACTTAAGTCACTACTCTGCTCCTGCTTTTCCCATAAAATACAAAAGTCAAAGTCAGCCCAACAGCTTACAATGCCTTACATTCTGCACCCTTCCAACACGTCTTATCTCCGCCTCAGCCCTTCAATCACTGAACCGGCCGCTACTATTTCTGGAACATGCCAGGCAAGAGTCCTCCTGCCTCAAGGCCTATGGTTTCTATGCTCTCTGCTGAGATCACCATTGTCCACCACACTCCACTTCTCAAGAGCTACGTGGCTAGCTCCCTCCTGGTCCTTCAAGCTGTTAAGCAAATGTCACTGTCTTAGGTCGGCTTTCCTAACTCTCTGGATAAAAGAGCCACTCTCTACTCCCCAGCACCCCCTTTTCCCTGTCTTTTCACGGCATTTGTTTCACTTATTTTATTGTTCACCCATCTTACCGCCCCCACAGGATGAATTTCTAGTCTGTTTTGTTCATCATCACACCTCCAGCACCAGGCACACAGCAAGCACTCCTATTTGTATTTCTATCAACTAAATGGAAAAACATTCCACGCCACTAAAAATCAAAGAATGCTAATTTTTTTTAATGCATAAAATACAATTTTGAACATTCAAACCTTAAAATCACAACATCCACTTTTTTTGTGAGGATGAAAAACAACGCTTTTATACACACACTGGTGAGTAAAACCCGGCATATGTCTGGAGAACCATTTGTGGTATGAACCAACTTCAAATACACATGACCTTTATCTTTAGGTTTTCACACCTCACTGTAGTGGCTTTTTAAACAGTGCTTTTCACTACTTAATATGTTTCATAATCTTTGGTTGTTTCTGTATAACTTTGAGGGCAGAAATAGTTCCAAGTTACACTGGTAGCACCTAGCATCGTGCGAGGCATAAAGGCAGTCCAGTATGTGCTGAATTCCAATGTTACACTTCACTTATTTAATAAACAAGTGACTGGCTAAAAACAACACAATGCATTTATACAGACACCTTACATAAAAATATTTGTATCATACTGTATGAAAAACAACTGGTAAAAGAATATACAGCGTGTTGAAAATAGGCTATTTTTCTTTTTTAACTCTAAAAAGAGTTCTTACCATGTGCCAAGTGATTTATCTAGGACCTCCTCCCCTCCACCTCCCAAAACATCTCCTTTTAACCTATACCTGAAGCATCCTAATTAAATAAATATTTTCATGATATCTAGATTCCATTGTTTCTCTAACATAAACACTGACAAGTCTCCTACCTATCCACCTCTGTCCCAGTTATCAATGTAGACTTTTTTAAGTTAATGTTTCAGTCATAGACCAATCAAAAGAAAACAAACAATATTCCATGTATGGTAGACCAGGCCACTCTACTATCCAGATTATAAGACTAAACAGAATGTTACAATCCAATAATACTTAAAAACAAATGATAGTACATATGTAAAATATCTCCATTAATGAAATCTTACTTATGATATTGTTGCGTTTTCTGCATTAGCTTCTCTGGCAAGCCATCTTCATCATCAAACTGCTCCATGGGCTCCACAATGACTGGACGTGGGGTGCTGGACAGGTAAAGAGCATTAGTAAGAATACACTTGTTCAGAATTAATATCCTCCTAGAAATTTTTTTATAATTCCAAGATACATACTTGGAAAATGTTTCTCACTAAAATTGTCTCTGGTGAAAGAAAGAGAACTGACTCTGGGTAGTGAGCACGTAATGCAATATATGGACAATGTCATGTAGAGTTGTACACGTGGAACCTATGTAATTTTTACCAACCAATGTCACCCCAATACATTATTAACAATAAAAAAAAAGTCAAAAACTTAAAAAAGTAAAAGGAGAGAAGTAAAATATCTCAGAAATTATAAACATTCCCAAAATCCTTTAATAACCATTGGCTACACCAGACACAGGTGAACACTGAAGTCAGACAGAAATGAATGCTTGTTTTTGTAGCAGAGCCCATACAAGATGACAGAGAAGCAAGACAACAAGTATGAACCTGTGGAACCGCTGCAGCTAACGATGGAGAACAACGAGTGCCTAACTCATATTTTATGTACGTAGAAGCCAACAAGTATGAACCTGTGCAACCACTGCAGCTAACGATGGAGAAAAATGAGTGCCTAACTCATGTTCTATGTTCGGTATATGCTGCCACGTCCTCCTGTCCCACACCTCAAACTCCCATCTCCACCCACCACCCAGCCTGTGTCTAACCAGTCTTGTCCACAAGTCTTTCTAAAACCTAACATTAGACTTAAAAGATGATCAGCCAAGCAAAAGAGAAGGGGGATTCAGCAGACACAACATATTCAAGGAAGAGGGAAAGCTCACTGGAGAAACAAAACACAGAAACCTAGCCACATAGACTAGGCTAGTCATACACCGAACCTTAGGATGGGCGGGCGAGGAAAGCGAAACAAGGAAGCCGCCTCTGGACTTGGCAAACGAGATGTGCAGCCCTAGAGTGACTGGTGGTGTGCAGGGGGGGTTCCTATAATCTCACAGTCTCCATCACCCCTATGCAGTATGAAATATGAGGAAAGACAGAAATCGACAATAGAGAGAAACCTGTACACACTGCACAGAAGAATGACAATGTTTGAAACTTACGTTGTTAGCAAGAACGCCCCATCACCACATCTTTCCAGAGCCTTTCGTGCAGGAGGTTTTGCTGCAAATTCTACAAAACCTTTTCCCGTAGCTCTACCGCGATCATCCACAACCACCACAGCTTTCTCTACTGGACCAAACTGGGAAAACGCTTGCTCCAGAAGCTCATTGGAAACAACCGGAGAAAGGTTCTTGACAGTCAGGGCTGCTCCATGTGTAGCAAAACGAATTCGGAGAGGTCTGCTCTTCAAAATGGTGCCATCCAGCTCTGCTTTTGCAATTTCCGCCAATGTTCTGGATTCCTTTTTAGGAGGAAAAATCACTTTTAAAGATGATAGCAGGGGAAAGCCGGGACGGCTCAGCGGGTTGAGCGCTCGCTTTGAGGCCATGAGGACCGAGGATCGAATCCCGGCTCCGGCCCAGGCAGGACCCACATGCTGAACTGGGGAGTTCCCACAGTTTGGTTCTCTAACTGTCTCTGTCTCTGTCTCTCTCTCTATCTGTCAAAAAGTAAAATAGAAATAACTATGCACTG
>PVKE010021782.1:0-26180 GCA_004027555.1 Craseonycteris thonglongyai
TTACTTTGTATTACGTTTTGTATATATGTTTCTTTGTGTGTATATAATTTGTACAATAAATTTATTATTTTAAAATTATTTTTATTATTTTTTATTCTTGTTCAATAATAAATATCCTTAGAAATAGCTGGTGCCCGCCGCCCTACCGATATTTTAGAATGCGCCCTAGGGTATAAAAAGGTTGGGAACCCCTGCTCTAGTGGGTGGGAGTCACTGTACGTAAGAGGGATGGGCACAACCTACAGCATTCCAGGTCAGTTGATTCTCCAGGCTTTGAAGCTCACTATTTCCCCTGACAGCTAGCTTAGATTTTAGTAATTTTGAAAGTTTACTCTTTTTAACTTTGAGCCCTATCTTTGCCTTGATAGTCTCATATAAAAAGTAAACCACAAATAAGTAAACAATAAAATTTAAGTGTCGCTTTCTATGATGTCATTTTACAAATATGGCTTGACGGTCTATCATAGGCTCACAAAGGTAACAACACTTCCAGAAACATGTCAATAAAACAACAGGCCAACACCATATGTATTATGAAATTTTCTTTCTTTTACAAATATTTATTTAAGCCTGATTACTTATCACATACAAAGGGAATAAAATGTTCAGTGATACAAGTTTGATCCCTACTCATTTAAAGACTACAGGAGGGGACACACAGGCCATAGCAACAGAGAATGCTGAACAATATTATATTATGAGGACTTGTGATACATATACCTGCAAATTTGTACCCATCAGTCTTCTCTTCTTCCATAATCAAAACAAGCATTTAAATGGCAAAGTTACTCAGAGAAACAAACAAACAAAAATCACTTTAGTAGAGGTGATTTTAAATTTTGTAACAAATTTTTATACATATTGGTTCTTTTGTCATTATTTACATCCTGAAAATCAATTTGAAAATATACAACTCTCTTAGAACTCCAAAGGCAGGTAACCGGATATTTTTTAGAGCAGAAAAGAAAACATAAACATAGAACCAGTCCTGATTGTTGCTTCTAGAACCCTATAAAATTCATTATTTGTAAGCTGGTATTAGTTGTGAAAAGTTCTTAAAAAGGCAAGGGAATGTGACCAAATTTCCATGCACCTATGAAGTTCTGTGTGCATTATTTTAGGTGGTTAAAATATAAAGGGAAATAAACATTTGTCTGGATGATGAAGACATGCCATGAAACCATTCCATTACCAGAATGTTAGTATTACCACAGCAGTTATTTGCAAAGCATAATGGGAACCAAAATTATTTCATTTCTCCAACTAATGGAGTTGGAGATGTGGTATCAAGGTCCTGAGTGATAAAGAATTATCAGGACCAGAGGTAGGAAGAAAGTATTCAGCTATAAGTAGTCAGCTGTACTGTTGTTACGTCATCTTTGTAAGTCAGCCTTCCCAGAATCGCAGACCAGTACCTTTCAGATGGTATAAAGTTATTTGAACCAAAAAAGTAAAGATAGCAACCTGTAGTCTTAGAGAAACTTTCCTCCATTTGAGTAGGGACTCAAAAGGTAAGTCCTCCCAGACAATACGAATTGGGTGTATCCCATTTTCAGTTTACCAAAACTGATATTAATCAACTTTAAACAACTGGGGAGGAAACTAGTCTATTGTGTGGCAGGAAAGAAGTAAATGACAGCAATCAGTATGAACAATAGTTTTATTAAGAGAAGTCAACTTGGCAAAGGTATTTAAGTTGTACTTAATCTGAAGTTTACAAGCTCTCCTTCCAATTTTAGGGACTACAAAGGAAAAGCGAAGGTAATTTTTCGTCTTGAATGAGACAGTACCCTGGCTTAGGAAAGTGAGTAGCCTTATTTGGTAAGAAAACCTAGGCTTCAAGCCAATTCTTCTAACATTTCAACAGGAGCCAATGCAGTGCAGTCTACTCCATAAAACTAACATTTGTGATGCTTACAGGCTGAGATTCGACAGAAAATCTGCTCAACATGACCCCAACTACCTGCACTGCCTTGCAAAATGACTTTTCTTTTACTCTTTAGCCTCAAGAAAGTCCTTAGGCTTAAAAGATTAGCCCTTCTCACTTAACAAGCTATGAGTTTAAGCAATGTATGAGACTAATTAGCCCTATTTGTAAAAAGAAGCTCGTGATATGTAGTTTATAGGGTTTTTATAAAGTAAAGTACCTCAAGTTCTTAGCACAAGGCTGGCACCTAATCAGAAACAGACAAACAAAAACAAATGTATTAATCATACCATCTTTCTGGTCAGGCCTATAATATACAAAAAGATATCCTTCAGCAGTTTGGCTGACTACAGAAAACCTCTTTACTCCCAACATGTGCTACATCTTCTAACCAAAAACATATCTGTGCATCCCAAGATATCCTGAAGCCTTATCTCCTCCTTACGACCAGTGCTTGGGGTTCCTCCAGGTAAATAGAGAAAGACAAAGCATTCAGGAAGATCATTTAGCTGAGAATAAAATTTGCATTGTGAATAAAATGAAACACAATTTCCAATCCTAGCTGGATGGGGAAAAATTATTTCAATATTCAGAAGAGGGAAATAAAAAGCTTGTGTTGCACATTGCTCCTTTAACTCAAAGGGTGAATGGTGATATCACCTAAGACTTTCAGATTAGTTTTTCTTTCTCCTGAGTAGTCTCTGCTTGTTCACATTCCAAATGGTGGTGGCTGCTTTCCACGGACATGTTGAGGAGGGCAGCTGCCTTGGAGGTAGGTCACCAGGACGCCTCTGCATTTTACATGCACACAAGGACTCCAGAGGGGACTGAAGCTGCTACGGGCCTCTGCTAGCTGTCAGAGGGAGGGAGGTCCAGTGCTGCACGCTGCTCTGCCTCTTAGCCCCAAAGCCTGTTCTGGGCCGTGGTTTTAAAAGAGCCCTTCAATAGATGCTCTATTTAATAACTACAAGACAATAAAAACAAAACAAAACTGGAGTTATAAGCCAACAAGGGTCATGCTATTTCTTTACCATGCTTAACATATTAATTTCTTTTCAGTACAAAAATATCAGCAACTACTATTGGAGATGCTGGTATTTTTTTTTTTTTAACACAATTTAAAACATTCACAAAAAGCCACCAACCACAAAAGCTGAAGGCGTAAGCAACGTGTATTGCGCATGCAGCCAACAGGCTCAAGAAGCACATGAAGATGCATCTCAAATTAACTGCCACTGTATAAACTTAGTATAACCCTGAAATGTACTTAAGAAATAGGCTAATCTAGCAACCTAGATACAGTATCATGCTTATCTTACAAAACCTAAACGTAGGCTTGATGCTGCTTAGATCCTATTTCCAGGTACAAGGCTATTTATCCCACTTAAGAGCAAATACTAGAGACAATCTTTTCTACTGGGAGAGATGTCTCCACAATTAGGAGGAATAGAGTGTGTTTTAAGCCAGAAGCCCACAAACTACATTCAGAGACTAGCTTATTTTTTGTAAGGAAAAATATGGTGAATTTATTTTGGGAAAGTTTTCTATTATACCTTCCTTCTAAGCTATCTAAGATTCGGACAAGTTCTAAAATAAAGAAAATTATTTAACACAATCTACACTTACTCAAATGCCAGAAAAGAATTCAGAAGAAGCAGTTTATTAATTTCAGCTCGGATTTTCACTTTGATCTGTTACTAGTGGCTGCCGAGCACAATCTCTACAGCTAAAAGCATACACCTGGAGAGCATTCTACCTGGCAAATGTGTGGACACTGTTGGCCCATTAAACAGTTTGGCAAATGCTGATACAGGATAAGGGTGTAGGCAGTTTCATTTTTCCTATCTCACTTCCAGTACATAAGAGGTAAATAAAGGAGGAAGGGAAATGGGAAAAAATGCTGTGTTAAAGCGCAAGGAAGGCTAAGTCCTTATCAACTTTACTTTCTAATCACCCATTTTTCCATAAAAATTCTGGACATCTAAATTTATGGATGCAGTGAAAGCAATGATTTAAACATCTATTCTGAAAGTATAAGGAGAATGTAAAGAGTGAAAAAATATCCTCTTCTTCCAGTCTGTATTTTATGTGCTGAGAAGGAGCCATTTTTAAAAAGATGGGTAATATTTCACAAGGATGAGTGACAAGTATGTCAATTTTTCTGGAAGAGCCATCTTCTCTACCAGAGGACAGACTTAAATTGCTGTGACCTCATGACATGGTTCCCTCATGACTCTTTTTAGAAAACAACAAGAAACTAAAAACCCAGAGGCACAGCAACTTCAACGATGTGAACTGACCTTGAGACAACCTTTTCTTAGATGGATCTTTACCTTTCTGGGTCATATCTACTAATCTTGTGGGCATCATACCTGAGAGCGCTAATCTGAGGTGTACAAATACAACATGCTAAAGTGAAAAAGATCACTCCTACAAAACAGTGCAAGCATGTGAGAGGTAGCAAATAAGCAGGCTCAAGCAAGATCTACTAGAAAACCCTAATCTCTCCAGTCTTGTCTTCATCTCAGTACTGAATATATAAACATTAATTTGCATAAGTCACCAGGAGAAGGAAAGATTGCTTTTAACAAGAAAGTTAAAAATATTTCAATGGCGCTCACCCAGTTTCTTCCTCCGATGTGGCAAATCATACATTCCCACAGTTCCCAGTTGCATGAACAATTGACTGATAAAATCAGTGACATCCTATGAAGAGTTTACAATGGTAAACTGAGTCATTATGCTGAGATGAAACATCATCATTTAAGAAAACAAAATACATAGGTAAGCATTCATTAAGTGCTAAACTTCTAATTCTTACCCTTGATTGAAACACTCTTAAAAGCAAATCCCAAGGTCTTTAAAGAAAAATCCTAACCTTGGTGTACTGAATCTACTAGTTAAAGCAAGTAAATCTATCCCAAGAGTACAGATTCTAAAGCTTAATTCATATTTCTTAAATGAACCCAGGGGGAAGCCGGGATGGCTCAGTGGGTTGGGTGCTCACTTTGCATCCCCGGGGACCTGGGATCGAATCCCGGCCCCGGCCCGTGCGGACCCATGTGCTGAGCTGGGAGTTCCCCCAGTTCAGTTCTCTCTCTGTCTCTGTATCTCTCTCTGTCAAAAACAATATAAATAAATAAATATTAAATGAACCCAGAAGGCATAGTGTAAAACTTGTATGATTCCAAAATCCTTTACTGTAGAAACACATGATTGTCCTCTAGGGATGTTGAAACTTACAAGTCCCTGGCACAACAAATGAACAAATAAGTTCTCTGGTATACTCTTTCCAACCATTTCCCAATCATCCCAAGATTTCCAAATATTCCTGTTTTGAGTAGCAACCTGCTTTAGAACCACTATGATAGCATTTTTTAGCTTACAGTTCTACTAAGACTGCAGTGCCCTGAACAATACCTCAATTAGAAATCTATGAAGTTTGCTTTACTATCACCAAATAAAAATTTCAGCCACCGCAAGCCTGGTTTCCCTTCTACACATCTTCTTTAGCCCTCGAGTAGCTTAATCTTCAAAATAAAATCTGAGTTCCTTCTCTACTGCTCCCTCTTATAGCCTCAGAGGAAGTTACATGAGAAACAGTAAAAGGTCAGAAACTTATTCAATTTGAGGGTATTCTTTGGAGTTTAGTTTATTTCATACAAGCATGGGGGGGGGGGCAGCCACTGTCATTATAACATTCTCATATTACATGGCTGTATACTTTCCGGACAGCCCTTATCTTCCTTCCTCTGGGCAATTTGGTAGAGGTGACATATAGAGGAGCTTTATACATACTCATCATAAAAAAGAAACAAAGTAAAGAAAAACTGATCACTTATCCAAAATGTCTTTTCTATTGTTTTGTTTTGTTACATTGTGTTTTTAGAAGCTGATTACTTCTAATCTGCAGGTACTTTTCAGATCACAAATGTATTCAAGTGTGCCAACTATAACCATGGTAAATGTTATTAAAACTTGATATTCAGAGGAACATGGGCCTGCAGACGGTACTGTATTTTATTTTGGACAGCAAGTTGTTTTAAAAAAAATCTGAACTGAAGGCCTCTAGGAAAGTTTCTATTTTGCCATAGGTCTAATTACTCCTTATTGTTTTACATATGGTTATTTCAAAAGTTCAGGTACCTCCCTGGGTGGGTCCTAAACGCATTTGAATTTGTAACCCCCTTAAAGTGTTCTGATCACTGTCTGTAGGAAATTGAGAAGGAAAAAAAACAAACATTTTAAGAATGTTTATCTACTGCTTCCTGCCCAATGGACACTATGCATAAACTTTCATCGTAGATTCACTTCCTTCCAAGCTTTTACCTAATTCGAAATCACATGGGGAAAAAAAGTATCTAGATTACCCCAGTCCACTTCCAATTTCTCAAGCAGATCAAAGCCGAAGGGAAAAAAGTGGGGAAACCTCAAGTCATGAAAAATACTCACCTTCCAAGTGAGGTCTGAATAAGGAGAATTTAACACAGGCATTTCCTAGCAAGAGGCGTGGTATCGCAATTGCTTCCAAGTTGGAATACAGGGAGAAGGATGTGCAAGCTGTCTGCTCTAATGAGCTACAGGATGCTCTGGAGGAAAAGGTGGAGCAGGAGTCTAACAGAATACCCTGAGTGTATCACCTGCTCAGCAATGTGTAGCAGGAACAATAAGAAACATCCGACGAAAGCATATGTGAAGAAGGCAAAAGGAAGCAAGTGGTAGGGTCTTCTCTGAGTCAATGGAGAGAACTCAATTCAATTGATTTGCAGAATATTGACAGTAGGTATACATAGCAAATATTTGCCAGGTATTTCTGTAACGATGGTAGGTTGAGTAGACTATGCTGTAATTTACATTTACATTTGAATGATAAACACTGATTAAGTTCTGATAATTCCTCATCTAAAACAATTAATTACTTTTCATTTAAAAAGACACTTTCTAAGTCTGTAGGAAAAAGTCTCAAGTTCTTTACTCATTAAGTAAGTTTGTATATTTCTTTTTTTTTTTTTAAGATTTTTATTGTTGTTTTTTTTGACAGAGAGAAAGACAAGAGAAAGAGAGAGAAGGGGGAGGGCCCAGAGCAGTCTCCATAGTTGACAGCATTAGTTTTCCATATAGTTTCACTCCACAGGTGGGCACAGGGCAGAGCAGGGCAGGAACTAGGCTGGGGGCCTCCCACATAGGCCCTGGCAAGAACTGAACTGGGGGCTCAACCCAGTTCAGCATATGGGTCTGCCTGGGCTGGAGCCAGGATTCGATCCCTGGTCTCCGGGGCTGCAAAGGGAGCGCTTAACCCGCTGAGCCATCCCAGCTTCCCAAGGTTTGTATATTGCTTGAGTTAAACATCTAGCATGGTTTTCCCAACACCATTCTAGGACATACCCAGTAGTATGGTAAAGTCCAACAAGCTGTGTCAACAACTGTCACTAGAAGTGCTTGCCTTTCCTGTTATCTAAAGTCAACTTCACTTGATAATTTATCTTAATTTTTAAAAAACTCTGCTCTTCTTATCTTTCAGTTGGATTTGATATAAAAGGGGGGGGGGGGCATGGATTGTATCACTCTGTAAAATATGTTTCTTTGGAACTACTTGATTAAGTTAAGGAACATCTTGGGAAGCTGGGATGGCTGAGCAGTTTAAATGCTCCCTTTGCAGCCACAGGAACGGAGGATAGAATCCGGCCCCAGCCCATGCGAACGCATATGCTGAACTGGGGTGTGCCTCCCATGTGGAGTCCCCCAGCCCAGTTCCCACCCTGCACAGCCTACCTGTGTGGAACAAAACCATGTTGAAAACTGGATAAGTACAACTATTGAGACTGCTCTGGGCCCACCCCCTTCTCTCTGTCTCTGTCTCTCTTTTTCTGTCAAAAACAATAAAATAAATCTAAAAAAGAAACATTTTAAAACCAGGTATCATATATGCTACTCTGCTTATTGAAATTAGGACACTTATCACAAGGCCTAACTACTGACCAGTCAGAGTGGCTGATTTTTCAGTGGGAAAAGAAAATATGGCCCGGATAATAGTTCTGCTCAAATGCAAACTTAAAATACATATATACTGAAATCAGTAACAGAAATAACTTCCTATTTTTATACCTAATGAGAGAATATCATCCAGAAGCATATGATTAGGTGGGGTATACCCAACAACATATATACCGACTCTTCCCACTAATGGTTGAGAACACTTATAACCTTATTTGGTGTAAAAAAGTGGTTTTCTATTGAACTGCTACTAATGTCTTGAGGCTATGGAAAAATACTGAATCTGCCTACACTACGATGTAAAAAGAAATACAAGAATAGTTTGACTCCTTCAAGTCACCATTCTCTCTATACCCACCAGCTCCAGATTCCTATTTCAGCTGACAGCAAACAGGTAGAAGAATATTAATGGAGAGAAACTGCCCTTGTCTATTTCTGATTATGATTCGAGTAATTAAATGGTGACTTTATATGTACCCCAACCCAGTTTCTCCAATTCTACGAAAGGAATGCAAAGTTTTCTTAGCCAAATGAGCAAACTATTTACTCTTCTACTTGTACACTATTCCTCACCTTACAGTTATATAATTTATTTAACCTCCTTTATTTAACTGACTTCCACTTCATCATTTTCATTTTTTTAAACACCTATGGACTAAGTGCTTGTTATTTGTCAGGAAGAAAGGAGAAGAGGGAGGGGGAGGAAGGGAAGGCAGAGGGGAGGGAAAAGGGGTGAAGGGGAAAAAGGGTAAGGAGAGGAGAAGGTGATATATAGTAACACCTGTCTTGAATATCTTTTTCTTTGTACTTCAGTTCCATGGGAAGTCTCAACCTAAAGGCAAAAAATACTGAAGGGCTGTGACAGAGTACCTGTAAGAAGTCTGCAAAGCCATAGGCTCATCATATGCAAACCAAGAATTATAATGGGATTGAATTACATCCGCCACAGATATATTACTTTTGAACATTCATAGATACTGCTATGATTTTTAAAAACACATAGAACCCAGGGATGATATTAAAAAATATTTAATAACACGGGCTTCGATTAACAAAATGGGGAACACTGGGATGGCTCAGGGGGTTAAGTGCTTTCCTTGTAGACACGGGACCCGAGAATTAAATCCCAGAACTGGCCCATGCAGACCCACATGCTGAACTGGGATGCAGCCCCAGTTCACTTCTTGCTCAGGCAAGCTTCCCATGTGGGAGGCCCCTGGTTTGCCCCCAACTCACAGGGGCATGCCTCCAATGCTGGAGGGACCCGGGGCCTGGTTCCCACCTTGCATACCCCCTGCCCACTTGTGTGGAATGAAACTATGTCCAAAACTGATGGCATACAACTGTGGAGACTGCTCTGGGCCTTTCCCATTCTCTCTGTCTCTGTCTCTCTCTGTCAAAAACAATAAATCTTTAAAAAAATTTTTAAATATAAAAAAATAAAATAAAATGGACTACTAATCCTCTCAACAGCCAGCATCAAAGACTGTTCCTGCCAGCTAAGTAGCAGACCAGCCAATCCAGGTCAGGAGACACAACTTTTTCTTTTCTGTTTTATCTTTTCATATTAAAGATGGGTCCTCACAATAATATAGATAGATAGATAGAGAGAGAGAGAGAGAGAGAGAGAGAGAGAGATAGATATATAGTGAGTTATTATTGTAAGAAATAGGGTTGGCTCAGTTGGAGCACCATATCCTAGTGATGTAATCACAATCCATGAGAGAAATCATAATACTGTTTAAAAGTTAGTGTTTTATTGGCACTTTCTCTTTCATCATCTTTAACAGTCATTCCCCTACATTCCCACGAATCCCCAGAATTGGTCAACTGGTACCAGATGTTCCAAAGGCATATTGAGCCCTTTCCCATGAAAAAGTCTATCTTTTTTCTATACTTGCTTTATAATGAGAAACAGCTAGTCTCAGGCTTATGGGTTCAATTTACTTAGACCATTTCAGTTTTGTCTGCCAACAGAAAAAAATTTCCAACTTCAGAAAGATATCTGGGATATGGTACAATGTGTGCTAGAATATTTTACCCCAGAGTGTGCCTATAATTGAAACCAATGTGTTAGCGTCTAAGAATGGGCAATAGTTTTTCCCTAATGAAAGATGAAAACACACTGGCTTGCTGGACTACCTTTTATTTTAATTAGCAGAAGGGATAACTCATTTGCTCTCTATCTGTCTTAGCTTAGTCATAAGTCATTCATATTAATATATTTTTTTACATTATATTACTTCAATGGCTTACTTGGGTCAACTAGTCACAACCAATAAGCAATAATAAGGATAGTGAAATAGCATAATAACTCCCCAAAATATTTTATAATGTCCATACCATTAGCACAGATTCAGTACAAAGTCAAGTGATTAAGATAACATTTGAAAAGAAATCATTCAGGAAAGTTATAAAAAAGAAAATAAATTAGAAATTTAGTCATACTTACCACAATTTACATTTAAATAGAGATGGAATGCACGTATTCAAATAGAGATCAGTTTTTTTAATCTACTAAAATCATAATTTTTGGTGAAATTACATCATCAAATTTTTCTTGGGAAAAGTAGTATCAATTCCAATTATCCTTTTAATTTTAAAATTTGAGGGTCTAAGGGTTAGAAGAGGCTTCAAATATTAAATCACTGAAAATATGAATGCATGTTCCAATAATACTAACCTTAAAAAAGGCAAACCACTTGTAGTCATTCAACACAATCTCAAAGCCTTGATTGTAAATGATGGTAAAATAGCCAGAATTGCCCATGTCATCATATGCTGTATCCAACTTCTTAAGGTGCACCACTACTTTTTTTTCTGGTGGTCCTAAAGAAAAGAAAATACACAACAATGGAAAATTATTTTGATTTCGATAGGAGGAAAAACTTCCTCTATAATTCCCATTATTTTTAAGCTACCTTATTGTCCTGCTACCCAATTTGGGCTAATTTGGCTTATGAAGATAGCAGTTTCCATCTTTTTGCCTCCAACCCCTGTAGAGTCAGTCCCAGAATGGTTTCGCCAGCCTGGGAAGCGAGTGCTCAAAAGACAGAGAGATATGCCAGTAGGGACAGAGACCCCAAAAAGTACAGCCCCTGCCTGGCCCCAGAGCAGCAGTAGGACTGAAGAAATTTTTCCACCAAAGCAAAGGAGAAATGGGGGGTGTTGAAAATGACAGGCTTGAAATAGGGAGAAGGCAAAAATGGTAACCAAAAAGTAAAAATACAAAAGTATAAAGACTTGCAATCAGATCAAAAGGACAAAGGACATGATTTCTCCAAAGAAATGGACCATCTTTCTCCACAATGACTCTATCGTCGAGGACTTCAGAACTGAATCCTTCCAAAGTATTCTGGCTTCTATCCTAAACTTAATTTGTGCTTACAGGAACTAAACATTTTCCCTTCAGAAGACAGGGGCTCAGATCTGTGCCTTTATTACGTTAAGGTCAAAGTTATATTTCATAGGCTGAGGCTGCCTGAACAGGGTTCTGCTGTGTCCATCTGGAGGTTCACACACGTTCGTTTTTCCATGTGCCAGATTAATGTTCTGAAATACAAAACTGCATGTGCCAGAAACGTGTAAAATCTCTCTTCTGTTTCAGACCTCAACATTCAACTTCTAAAAGAGAAGACAGTTATAATGCCCACGATTATGCAATGCTGCACAGTCATCTGGAGTTGGGACAGTTGACTCAGTAGGTAACAAAATGACCTGGCAGTTCCTGTTCTGATGACAAAAGAAATTGCAGCTGAGATCATCACTCATTTTGCATAAGCCACAGGCAGGGTAAGGGTTTGGGCAGAGCAAACGTGCCTCTTCTCACTAAGGCGGTGTGTTTTTCTACCCCTATTACTACATTCTTTGTCCTTGGTGTAGCCACCTTATCTGAGGGTATGTAGAATATCCCCAGGGTGTTCAAACACTAGGTATTTATTGAAAGGCTTCTGTGAGTCAGGCATTGTGCCTGGCTCTGGGCGTTTCCAAATACTGCAATTAGTGGGTAAAGAATTATTTTAAACACAATAGGAAAAGAAAAACTTTTATATACGACTTGCAACTCATAAAACAGTGCTGAGTAGTACCGTAAACTTTCTTGGATTGTTAGCATCCACACAGCTCCAAATCAAAATCGCTGAGCATGAGAGCTCTTTCCCACAACCTAACAAAAGGAGAAAACTTTTTTTTTTTTTTGTGCTCTATTCTCGAGTCTTTGAGTTGTTTCACCGGCACAAAAAGCAAACAACAAAACAAAACAAAAACCCGCATCTTGGACGAAGAGATCGTAACATTGCACAGTCTGAAATCTCTTCCAAACCAAACAAACCGAAAAACTGAAAACAAAAATTTAAGCGCGGGGTGGGGGTGGGGAAGGTAGTTCTTGAAAAAGTGCTGATGCCCCGGGAATAAGAAATGAAATGTAAAGCATAAGTTCTCCGCAGCTCAGCTTGGCAGCCCTGGCGCGTAAGGGCATCGAAGGGGCCCCGAGGCCGGCCAAGATGTCCTGGCCTCGAGCAGGGCGCTCCGTGTGGGCGCGCAGTGGGGCAAGGGGCTCGGGGACAGTAAGGAAGGAGTCCCCGGCTGTCACAGGAAGGGAGCCAGTCCTGGGACGACCGATGCCGCCTGCTTACCCATCACCGAGCAGTTGACGTCCTGCCGGGACCCTCCACGGCCCACCTGGAAGACCCAGGTGCCCAGCAGGTCAGGGTAGGTGCAGTTGGCAGGTGTATCGCAGTGTGCGGTGTCCACTCGGTAGAGGAGCAGCAGCGGGGCGGCGAGCAGCAAGCTGGACCAGGGACCCATGTTGGCCCAAAGGAGAGGTAGGGGTGCAGGAGCGGGAGGGAGGCAGACACCGAGTCAGGCGTTCTGACTGCGCGCCTTAAAATAACCAGAGGGCCGGAAACGGCGGGGGGCGGGGTCTCCGTCTCAGGGAAGCTGCAGGGGGGAGGGGTGCAGGGGTGCGGGGGTGCGGGGCACTCCGTGTGGGTCTCGGGTGCGCGCACTACTACCCCCTGGACCTTGAACCCGGGCAGATCCCAGAGACAGTCTCCATTGCCAAGGGACGACTTAAAATGAAAGAGTGAGGGAGGGCAGGAGAGTAAGAAGGAGAGAGAGAAGAGCGCAATAAGAGACAAAGTGAAGGGAGATGGGGGAGGGGAGACAGAGGTGAGAAAAGGCCCTGGAGAGGGAGATCTAATTAATAAGTGTTTTCTTTTATTTGCTTTTCTTCTTTGCTTTGTCGTCACCAACTTTTTCTTTTTCTTTTTTTCCTCAGAAAGTTGTACTTGCTACCCCCAGCCCCCTAAGCTGTTTGAGAACTGCAGTTCCTTCCCTTTTCCAAAACTTTCACTACCTTTTTCTTGGGCTTGGTTTGTTTGGTTTCCTGCTAACGTTGCTTCTCTGACATTTGCAAGAGAATCCAGTGGTAGTGCAAATTTACAGTTTTGTGTACTCGTGTTTTATTCCACCTGTCTCCTTGTGCATGTGCGGTCTCGCTCTCTCTCTCATTACGTATATTTTGCTTAATCCCTTCTCTCCTTTTATGCTGACAGGTATGAAACCCAGAGAGAGGAAGTTGATTGCTCAGGGTGAGGAAGGGAGCTGGTGAGAGAAGGCTGGGCTTAAGCGAGGTGTCCAGCGTGCCAGTCTGATGTCCAATAATTATTAGGTAGCATTTGAAGGGTGGGGGTCAGAAAGAGCCACCTCAAAATGTGCCTCTGGTCTGGGGATTGTTTTAAGCTAAACATCTCTGCCCCTCCTTTGAAGAACTCGAATTGGGGGCCTTGCCCATTAAATAAGAGCTTATTAGACATTGCCTCTTTTGACCTATGCATAGGGCAGGACAACTGTTTAATTACTAAACATCTGCTCTTACTATCTTGCAATGACCCTTTGAAGCCCTCAAATCACCTCCCCTCATCCCAGATCAGAATGCGTTAAGTACCCAATTTACCTTTCTGTATTTGACCCTCTCATGCACGTGGGGTCTGACTTTCTCATGTATGTAGGATTCCCATGCATATGAATGTAATTAAATTTGGTTATTTTCTCTTGTTAACCTGTCTCATGTCTGATTGGATCAGTCAAAAGACCCTTGAGGGTAGAGGAAGTTTTCTTTCTCTCCCATACAGGATTTTCAGGTGCCTCCTTGCTCAGGGCAAACATCACCCTCTTCTTTTTTTTTTTTTTTTAAGATTTATTTTTATTGTTTTTGACGGAGAGAGAGATACAGTGACAGAGAGAAGGGGGAGGGCCCAGAACAGTCTCCACAGTTGTACATCATTGGTTTTTCCACATAGTTTCATTCCACAGGTGGGCACGGGGCTGCACAGGGCAGGAACTGGGCCCCGGTCTCGCCACAGTGAGAACTGAACTGGGGGCACTCCCCAGTTCAGCATATGGGTCTGCACAGGCCGAGGCCGGGATTCGATCCTCGGTCCCCAGGGTTGCAAAGTGAGCACTTAACCCACTGAACCATCCCCGGCTTCCCCAACATCACTCTCTTCTATGAGAGCTCCTCTGATTCTGTTGGCTGTTATTGGAAGTTGGGGTTCTTATCCTTTACAGAGCCTCATAACTGTCAGGTCCTGTGCCAACATCAAGAGCAAGTAATAAACAAGACATTTTCTCCTGTGGCACTGCCCTCTAAGTAAGCTGACCAGCCATACCATTTTAATAGGACAGAAAACAACTGTACTGTTTCATTTTCATTGTTTTTTGTTGTTGTTGTTTGTTTGTTTTTTAACAGAGAGAGAGAAGGGGGAGGGCCCAGAACAGTCTCCATAGTTGCACATCACTGTTTTTTCCACATAGTTTCATTCCACCGGTGGGTGTGGGGCTGCACAGGGCAGGAACTGGGCCCCGGTCTTGCCCCGGTGAGAACTGAACTGGGGGCACTCCCCAGTTCAGCATATGGGTCCGCACAGGCCAGGGCCAGGATTTGATCCTCGGTCCCCAGGGCTGCAAAGCGAGCGCTTAACACACTGAGCCATCCAGGCTTCCCCAACAGTACTGTTTCAAATCGTGCATATGGTCAGCCCTACTGACACCTTGAATTTAACCCAGTGAAACTAGGCTGATCATACATATATACCATTTGAAACAGAACAGTACAGTTGTTTTCTGTTACATTTCAAATGGGACATCTGGTCAATCTACCTCTAGGGCAATGCATTTTCCACTGAAGTAAAGGAGAAAGGAGGGCTGCTGAAAATGACAGGCAGAAATGGGAAGAAAATAAAATGATAATCAAAAAGTGGAAATATAAAGACTTGCTATCAGATCAAAAGAAGGACAAAGGACATGATTTCTTCAAAGAAGAAATGGGCGACCTATCTCTATAATGGCTTTATAGTTCCAGACTTCAGAATTGAATCCTCATCACACTGGTTAAAATAAGTATTTGTATGTCCACCTTTTCCATCCGATGATAAGCGTTCAAAGGGAGCAAGTCCACATTACTCAACTGTGTCTCCCTAGATTCTGGCCTACAATCACTCAGGGAGTATCAAGGGGTGTTAAAATAAATGTACTTAATCACCTTATCATTGTTTCTAGCCCTGAAAGCCAAATTTGATTTGGCAAGAGGATTTGCCTGTAAAGGCTTAGAAATAAAAATGCTCTCTAATGTAGACACAAACTCTGAAGGGGAGGGTGACTCCACGTTCTAGGTGTTATAGCACTTAGGACTAGAAGTTGACGTCATATAATTAAGCTAGCGTGCTCACTGGTTACAGATGTACTGACAGCAGCCTGGTCTTCCCGAGTGCCTGGGAAAGTACGTCATTGGTTGTTAAAACATTTAACTTCAATATTTAAGTTAAGCAGTAAAGTTGGACATTTCTTTATGGGTATAATAAAAGTAGCACTTCACTTAACTGTGAAGAAAGTTTAAAACAGTCTTTATTCAAAGAATGATAAGTAGAAAGAGATTTTGGAAACCTTTTAGTCTAATGGATTCATTTAGTATTGGGAAATGGAAATTCAGAGATAATAACTTGGTGAATGTCACATTGCCAGTTACTGAGATTCAGGAATAAGCCTCAGGTTCCTTGATTTCTAACTAAGTTTATTCCAAATTACCTATCAATTCCCAAAGTATTCTTCCTTAAAATAAAATATGAGCCCTCTTTCCATTAGTGAGGGTGAGAGGAATTAGTGATTCTCAAACTGCTGAGAAGTTTTATTTTTATAATGAATATTTTACAGATTGTACTATTGTGAATTATAAGAAAAATACATATTTAATCACTCAGATAAGCAAAATATACTTCTCAGCTGTACTTGGCTTTCATCCAGTTTCTGGCTCACAGCTCCCAAACCCTTGGAATTTCTTGAGTGAGAGCAATGGGATCATCTTTCATTACAATATTTGGTGTCCTCTCTCAGTTCCTGAAACTGCTACAGGGCAAAAAAGGTGAAATGGGTGCCTTGCTATTCATTACTAGCCCTTCCACAGCTAGGATTATGTTAATGAAGATGACCTTTGCAAAGCATCTAAATGGGGCAGAAGGCTGGTTGCCAAGGGAACCTACTGTGATTTTCAGAAAGGAGAGGGACTAGAGGTCAAATCAGTCACCAATGGCCAATGAACTAATCAATCACGCCTAGGTAATGAAACCTCCATAAAAACCCAAAACGAGGGGGTTGGGAGAGCTGCCAGGATAGGGAAGCAGAACATATCTGCCAGGCCCCAACTTCCGCAAGAGCAGAAGCTCCCCTTTTTTTATATCTTGCCCTATGTATCTGTTCATCTGGCTGGTGATTTGTATCCTTTAATATTCCTCATAGTAAACCCATGAGGTAGTGCAAGATTGTCTAATGGCCTGCAGGCCACATGTGGACCAGGATGGCTTTGAATGCAGCCCAACACAAATTCGTAAACTTTCTTAAAACATTATAAGATTTTTTTGTGTGATTTTTTTAGCTCATAAGCTATTGTTAGTGTTAATGTATTTTATGTGCAGCCCAAGACAATCCTCCTTCCAGTGTGGTCCAGGGAAGCCAAAAGGATGGACACCCCTGATATAGTGAGTAAATGAGTTTACTTGAGTTCTGTGAACTGTTCTAGAAAATTAATTAACCTAAGGATGAGGCCATGGGAACCTCTGATTTGGGCAGAAGCACAGGTGACAACCTGGACAATAATCCTGATGACTATGAAGATAATAGCTGAGGTGTCTGGGCTTGCTGAGATTTAACCACAGGGTGTTCAGGACACATAGGCCGTTACCTATTGTGGGACACCTTCCATTCATAGGTCTTGTTACTTATCAATATGAGAATATGAAATCTCTTCCACACTATCAGTAAAAGAGCCAGGTCCCCTGCCAGAGCCATTTGGCACAGATGAAATGCTTAGACTCCTTGGCCTGAGTTGTTTTAAACAAATGCATAGCTGTACACTGTCATCTGACCACCCAAGGAGGAGGTTTTTCCTGTATTTGGATTAACATATTATACCAGGTAGAACTTGAAATGACTAAGATACTAGAATTGAGCAAGTCTTTTAAAGGGCACTTAGACTCTTCTCTGAATTTTTCCTTTTTAAACTTGGTTGACTTATTTTCCTGGCTACCTTCTAGTTTAGGGGAATGACTCAGATCAACCCTACAGTTTATCCTATTACTTATATTTCTAAGTTTCAGCCTATGGCTCTTTTTTAGAATCATTTTCCAACGTTTTAACAAATGCCTCCAGAAAATTCCTTCCGAGTATGCCCAGTTGGAATCTGCAGACTTTATTAGAACTGAACTCCAGCTAAGATCAACTACCACCTATTCTAACCAAACTGATACCCTTATTGAATTGTAGACACTTTTCCTTTCCCTGATGATCAGATGAACCCAAAGCAGGGAGCTATACCACTTCAGCAAAAACTAAGAGACTCAAGAACAACCAGAATTCATCAGCACCAGTGCATTCCACAAGGTTTGGTTAAAAGAGGGAAAATGTGGGCTTTAATTACACTGTGGACTTTGTGCTTCAAAAAGAACAGTATGGAATTAACAGCCATTTTATCGGTTCAGAAACTTTCTCTGAATACTGAATTCCTAGAAAAGCCAGGAACATGCCCACAACTTGCCTGATAAACTTACAAAAGACCGAAGAACATTACATTTATCCAACTTTTACCACCCACTGAATCTAAGATTACCTGATTTGGAAATGCCTCGTAGCCCTGTTTAATCTTTATCCTGTTTGCACACACTTGAAGTTTCGATATTTGCCCCAACCAATCCTTTTAAAGGTCAGCTCTCTGCAGTGTCTTCCCCTAAATACTGTGCCCTACCTTCTTTGAAATGCACTTTTGGTTTGTACTGGAAATTGCATCTCCTTGGCTTGCAACTTATATTTGTAAAAATAACTCTCTCTTGTTTTATATCCCAGGGTCTTTGAAATTTGTTGACACAGTGATTCAAGGAGCTTTAGTATCTTTTACAGTCCACTACTTGAGGAGGACCTTTGGCCAGGCTATTGCTGCAATTAAGGAAGACACTGAGAAGGCACTCATGCAATTCTGAAAGGATTGCATCATCTATGACTAAGACAAGAACCTTGGTTGGGGGATGTCACCAAGGAGTATGAGTGATGTATGGAATAAGACACTTAAGAGATTTACCTAGGACTTCATAGAATTTGCCAAGGATGAGGAGGTTGCAAAAATCCATAAGTCTGTGGCTGAGATGGCAAACAACTATAACTTGGGGGTAGATGAGAATGACATTAAAGTATTCCTAGAGTTAGTTCCTGAGGAATTGACTCACGAAGAGCTGTTGTAATTGAAACAAGGACACAGAGTTGAAGAAGAGGCAAGAGAAAACAATACTATAGGAGAGGGAAAAGAAGAACCCCCAAGAAAATTCACAGTAAAATGTTTAGTAGAAGCTTTTGCAGACCTCAACAAGGTCCTGAAAAAATTTGCAAACATAGACCCCCAACACTGAAAGGTTTTCATTAATAGAGAAGAAAGTTCATGGTGCACTATTTGCCTATAAACAAATCTATTATGAAAAAAAAAAAAAGCCAAGCAAACATCGAAGACATATTTCTGAAAACAGTGGTACTTCCTTAAGAAGAGCCTTTAGAAAGTGTTACAGAACAAAGCATTATCGTGAAAGATGACAGCTCCATGCATGTTATTGCTCCTGAAGACTCAATGGGACAAGATGTGGAGGTGGAAGACAGTGATATTGATGATCCTGACCCTGTGTAGGCTTAGGCGAATGTGTGTCTTCATTGTCGTAGTTTTTAGCAACAACAAAAAAGTTACAAAAGTAAAAAAATTATAAATAGAAAAAAGTTTACAAAGTAAGGATATAAAGAAAAAATACTTTTGTATAGCTGTAAAAAAGCATTTGTGCTTTACGCTGTGTTATTACAAAAGAGTCAAGAGGTTTAAAAGAAATTTCAAAGTTTATAAAGTAAAAATGTTGCCGTAAGCTAAGGTTAATTTATTATTGAAGAAGATTTTTATAAATTTCATATAACCTAATTGTACCAGGTGTCTGACATCGACAACACTGAACAGTAGTGTGCAAGGCCTTCACACTCATTCTCTACTCACTCTCAGACTCAACCAGGACAACTTCCAGTTCCGCATGCTCCAGTCATGGTTAAGTGCCCTGTACAGATGTGCCATTTTAGCTTTTTACCTTTCTCTTGTTTAGCTACACAAGAATCATTGTGTTACAATTACCTACAGTGTTCAGTATAGTAACAGGCTCTGCAGGTTAGCCTGACAGGGACAGGCTGTACTGTACAGCCTAGGTGTGTAGTAGACTTTATCATCTGCGATGTTCTCACCACGATGAAATTGCCTTATGATGCATATCTCAGAACACATCCCCATTGCTAAGTAACACATGACTTTATGTTAACGTGATATAAAATAAGAGAGAGTTTACAGGCAAATCAGAATTTGGTGATAGGGTCAGATCACTCACTATAAGTAGGTTTACAGAGAGAAAGTATTGCCTAGCCATAGTTCTCAAAGTGTGGTCCCAAGCATACAGGACCAGCAGGATCCTTATCTTCCTGGAATTTTTTTGAAATGCAAATTCCTTACCCCCACTTCATTCTACTGAATCAGAAAATGTCTGGGCTAGTCCCAGCAATCTGTTTTACAACTCCCCTTTCAGGGGGTTCTCATACAGGTACCATTTAGAATCGCTGGTTTAAAGATTAATGACAAGGGCTCCTGTCACACTGCCTGAGTGTGAAGCCTGGCTCTGTCATGCACAAGCTTTATGAACTTGAGGAAGCTATCTTACCTCTTTTTGTGCCTTGGTTTTCTCCTCTATAAAAAATGCATAATTGTATCCCTTATGCTACCTCATCCAATTTTGAGAAGAATAAATTGCACTGATATAGATCTCTGTAGAGAACTGACATTTATTATTGTGTATATTTCTATTAGAAAAATTTTCTTTACTGATTAGATAGTAGATTCAAATTCTGTTCTCCATTGTAATCCTTGCACCTTGAGTAATTTCTGGCATACAGTAAGTTCTGAAGTATTTGGTGAATGAATGAATAGTATGATGGACATAAATGTATTTATATTTCCTGGTATTTGGCAAAGAGCATCATAATTTTCCTGTTCCCTACCTTGTGAATAAGATGGAAACCCATTGTTTTAGAATGTGTATCAAAACAAAGACCTCAGAAATAGAGAAAAAATGATATATCACTATAGAATGCTATTTGGTATTATATATACCTCTGTCACTGGTAGTCAATAATAATTATAATAATTTAATTTTTTTAGACTTCACATTTTACTAAGATAATTCAAGTATGTTTTCTCAATTAATTATTACAGAATTGTATGAATAAGAAATTATCTGATGTCTCTTATTGGAGACAAAACTGAGGCTAAGAAGCCCTATTTAGGGAGTAATGCCTGTGAAAGAGAAATTAGAAGAGAGAAATAGAAAGGGAATGAGTAGCTCTGACAACTGTGAAAGGAAGGAAGAAGGACTGGGGATAAAGAGACTCACAAATACAACTCTGAGACAGTTTCACCCGGCAGGAAATTATGTCATGGTGCCCGTAGATGAGCTTGGCTTGGGCAGAAATGGCCAGGCTCTAGCATTCATGCTATCCTTAGTCATTGTCCTTGGCTGGAAAGCTCAGCGGGGTCCTAAAGTCATGACAGACAGAAGCTGTCATCAAGCTGCACTTGTATGAAGAGATCCACAAACATAAAAAGAGTGCGGGACCATTTGTGCAGGTCACATGATGTCCCAAGTACCATACCGCTTCTGTACTTCTGATCTATTTACTAGGCAGCTGTCAAAACTCTCTCTTCTATGACCTTACGTTCCTGTGTTCAAAATTCATTGTAATTATCTCATTGACTGCTTCTTTCTCTAGGTTCTATTTTCCTTGACAGCAGGACTGTATTATATTTGTACCTCAAATTTTTTGACAAAGCCTGGTCAAATATTTATTCATTCACCCTCTCAATAAAGTCTTTGAAAGAAAGGGAGTCAGGCAGAGAGATAAACAGAAGGAAGGCAGAAGTAAATTATTAGCTTTCTGTGTACGAAAACCCAGCTCATTTGTAGAGTTTACTCTGGATGAAATCACAGGATTGCTTAGTAATGCTGCCTAGGTTGGTTAATTGTGGTATACCAATGTTTCTCAAAATTTTATCATCTTTGCTTCTGCGTTCCACCTGTTGCAAAATGTTGTTTTGGTTGAAGAATATATAGAAAACCCTGCAGTAACATATAGGTATATAGTTGAAAAAGGAAAAGCCTTGTGAACTCCTGAAAGAGTCTCATTGATCCCCATGTGTTCTTGAGCCACATTCTGAGAATGTCTTTATTAGAATAATTTTATACCCTAAGATGATCCCACTGTCAACTCTCCCAAAATGTATGTCCTTGGCTGTAAGGTGAATAGGAATGAGCCAGTGTGTAGTTACATGTCCACAAACACAATCCCAAGAATCCAAAAACCACTCAAAGGCAATTCCCTAGTGACTGTGAGTCCCTGCTGTCATTTTGGTATGTCAGGGGTGGGAATGTTCCAGGTTTTCTCAGTCAGATATAAAAATAGGAGGACAGCCTAGATTTTGAAGGACTACAAGCTCATGAAGTTAGAAAAATAAAATTGGTGCTTTCCATTTGAATAGCTGATTATCGTTGCATAATCCATTTACATACTATGCTGATCTGATAGTAATCTGCCAGTTATCAATACTCTGATTTTACAGATAAGGAACCTAGGGATCAGAAATGATAAGAGGCACTTCCATGGTCACACTGCTAGTAAGTACAGATCTAATAACCAACAAAAGATTTCTGGTTTTAAGTTGGAATGCTAGAATGGAATGAAGAGAGGAGAAGTTTTGTCTACTTATTGACGCAGTCAGATATAAAATTAAGAGAAAGAAAGGTTTTACAAGGGAATTGGACCGAAGAGGCAGCTGCAGAGCTGTCAATTACTGACATAATCTCTACCATTTGATCTCATTCTCACGTCAGTTAAATAAACCAAATGTTTTACATGAAATTTTTCAGATGCGTTCTTTTTTTACTGACAGACTGACCAGGATTATTGTATAGGTCATACAGAGTAAGAGCAACACTAAAATGACAGCAAGCGTAATGAATGTGTCCACTTTGCTTCCTGTCCAACAACACTACTCTGGTCCAGTATGTCATCATTTCTTGCTGGACGGCCATAATTACTTCTATTTCATTCACTTTTTTCTTGAATTTAATGTGCAAGCCAGGAACCTAAGTGTCATCCTTGACTTCCCCTGTCTGATCAGTCAACGCATCATACTAAATCTACACTTATCATGATTTTTTGTTTAAATGTAAATCATACAAAGTTACACCCAGTATTGAGAAGCTGAATATTCCCAAGGGGTTGGTTACCTTTTGATCATCTTTTATTAAATTCTACAAGACCTGCATGATCTGTCCCACCAATCTCTTCATTCCTCTAATTGTTCACGGTCCCAGAAATGTTTGCCTTCTCTTGATCCTTAAACTCTCTAGATTCCTGCTCTCTTCATTACCTTTGTACTTTGCTACCTTCTCTATCTGAAATAATTCACCCAGTTTCTCACATGACTGCCCATCCCCTCTGTTTATGAAATTCTCACTGATAATATTTCACCTGAGAAAGGCCACCTCAATCCATGTTATCTGAAGTAGCCTGTCCTAGCTATTCAATTTTATTACTGTGTTTATTTCTATGTAGCACTTTAAATCTTATAATTATTAAATTTTCCTGTTTCTTATGTATCTGTCCCACTGGAATATAAACTCCATGCAGGTTGAGCCTTGTCTATGCTTGTTCACCATTTATCTCTAAGACACAGGAGATGCTTAAAAAGTATTTATTAAACGCTATATGAAACTCCGTACTTTCTAGCTTTAAGAATCAAGTTTATCGGAACCGAATTTTCACTGGGAAAACATTTGTGTCACTAACCATAAGTTTTATATTTCTAGCCTCATACTATTCATTTTCAGACATATTCATCTAGCGTAAGGAACCAACTTGTGAGTCCCAGCAATACCTGGAATCTTAAGTTCATATACTTATGTGGATGAATTTGAAAGCTGTGTAAGTTGATCCTGGACTACTTTATATGTGTTTGGTTTGCTATCCTGAAGTTAAGGTACAAACACATGTTGGGCAATAGGAAAGCTCAAACTAGGTCTCATTTTCTTTTGAAAGCTTTGCAGTTTGATTTGACTTCCCTTCTTTCTATACATTATTGATGTATAGAGGGAAACATGATGTCAAACGAGGTGAATTCCAAATAACAGGACTGTAAGGAGTCTTGGCAGGAAGACAGCAAAACCAGATCACAGTGACTGGTTTAAAGGTTAAGATAAGGTGACCAGATTTTAACATTGGTAAAGCGGGACACCATTGACCAGGAGGGAGGGGGTTCTTGATTAAAAATTTGGTCTATCTCCCGCCGTTCCCTAGCTTGTCGTGTATTCTTTCCAAAAATCGGGACTTTTTTAAAATGCCGCGGGACGTGGGACAAATTGTTAAAAATCAGGACTCTCCCACCAAAAGTGGGACGTCTGGTCACCTTAAGTTAAGACTGTCAGTTTCTCCAAGTTGAGAAAGTGTATTCCTTTTCCAAGAAGCAGATACCCAGGTAATGATATAGGAACATCAAAACTATTTAATTTACTAAGTTGCAAATAAGTTGACTTATTTATTATTACTTATTATGTAAGTTGACAAGATCAAGCTAATTTATAAATTTCTGTTTTTTAAACAAGGCTTTGCACTTTTAAAAGTTAAAAATAATGACAATTAAATGCAGAAATAAATAATTTTAGTGCAGGTACAATTAAAAAAATAATGACAATTAAATGCAGAAATAAATAATTTTAGTGCAGGTACAATTAAAGTAACAACCCTGAGGAAAAAAGGCCTAGATTTTACCATCATCTTCATTTGTTCCTATTTAATTTTTTTCTAACGTAACCTTATTTATATTTTTATTATATGAGATACAATATAAAATTTAAAAAATTTTACTTAAAATTACACCCAAGTATATTTTGCCATGGCATTATAAAGATTATTTCCTACCTTCCCTTTTCCTTGCCATCCACATCTTGCTAAGCAAAGTAATCTATGTCCACTCCCTCATGTGCGTAGTTCCAAATTTTTTACTTAACTTACCCAGCCATTTACAAACGTGCTAAGAAGCAGGGCATATAATGCTTAAGGCCACAGATTCTAGATTCAGAATGTCATGATTTGAATACTGGCACCGCATCTTACTACCTGTTTGACCTTAGAACAGTTATTTATTTTCTCTGACTCAGCAAAACTGGGACAATAATAGTACCTACCTCACAGGATTGTAGTGAGGCTTTGAATGAGTTAATATGTAAACTGCTTAGGATGATACTGTCGCAGCGTAAGACTACAGAAGTGCTGTCATTATTTTTTGATGCTTCTGCTTATAGATATTTGAGTTTCTTATACAAAATGGGAATATAAGAGTACACTATATATTTCTCCACAACCTGATTTTCATTGTTTCTTTCATGCTCCTCATTGTTAACTAAACTCTTCATTCTTAAAAATATGTTACAGAAATCTCCTCACATCAAGAAACTGAATTAATTTAAGGTAAATAGCTGCACAGTCCGTGAGGTGTGCAACACATCTATTTAACTGTTATTAAATGGGCATTGGTTTGTTTCCAGGCATTTTGGCATCATTATTTTTTGACATTGCAAACAATGTTGCAGTAATAATTTCTGAACATCTACCCTTTCCTACAGCTGCTTTTATTTCTCTAGGAAAGTGACAGGAACTAATTGCTGTGCCAAATAGACACTGTAAGATTAAGTGGCTTGAACAGGTCTAGCAAGTCCCATTGCAAACAGTGAGATCAAAGAGAGTCCCTCCCACCCGTGTCCTACCTCATCCCTGCAAACCTCCTTTCTTCCCTCAGTTGCTATGAATATTTTAAATTGCTTAAAATTGCTTGAAATGTTTTAGATAACTATTATTTAATTTTAATTTTGTTTGAAGCACCAAAGGGCAATTTTTGCATATGAGTATGGCAGGGATTCCCAACCCTGTGCCCGCGGGCACCATGGCACTCTCGGTCCGATTTGTGTGCACCCACCATTATTTGACTGCATCAGAAGTTTTTCATAAACACTAAGTAAAACTATAATTTATTTTTATACATTTGTTAGAATTTTAAAATATTGTTGGAGTATCTACACAGGTTTATTATATTCGTTGGTATGTTTGCGATATCGTATGTATAAGCTTTTCCCTAGCTCTCGCCTTTGTACCTGTCCCATCTTGTTTAGCCGCTGCGCTCTTTAAACTCTCCTCCCCCCAACCGGGAGACGCCACGTTGCCACTTTGATTGCGGTTGCTGGACTGATCGGGTCGTGACGGTTAGCTAGGATCACAGTGTTTTGATATATTCGATTTTAAATGAACTAAAAGCGAGGTAGGTCATCTATTATGATGGTGGCAATTTGATATGATATTGTAGTTCTATAACTATTTTTATTTTTATTTTTTTAGTCCAAAATGAGTGGACCAAATAAGAGAAAACGAACCTATAATTTTAACACAGACTGGGAGGAATCATATTGTTTCATTAATTTAAAAGGTAAATGCGTTTGCCTGTTGTGTGGCAGTAGTATTGCAGTGCTGAAAAAACATAATGTTGAACGTCACTTTCAGACAAGTCATACCACTTTTGATACGAATTATCCACTTAAAT
>PVKE010021783.1:0-26178 GCA_004027555.1 Craseonycteris thonglongyai
GGGTCTGGAAATTTATTTTCTTCATGAGCCTATATCTCGAAAACTTAATAAGTGATTTAAAAAATAAAAAATAGTTTTGAACATATATTTTACTTATCTACCCATACCTCGCTGGAATGCACCTTATACTGAAACACAGTGTATAAACATAGTATGCATTTCACCCCCCTTCTTCCCCCTTAGACTACGCCTATGACAACAAGTCGATCGCGACACACTTTTAAGATAAAAAGTAGATCTTATATACAGACAAGTTGGCCACCCCTGCCCATCACCATGTTTCTCTCCAAGGTAAAGCCCCCGGCTCTACAGTCAGCGCCTCCAGCAGTAGAGTCTCCGAGTGAGCCTACAGCTTCTACGAGTCAAGTGAAAGCTTCTACGAGTCAAGTGAGAGCCTCTCCTCCGCCACCAACACAAGACTCTTTGCCTCTCTCAGAAAGCAATGTTGATTCATGTTTATTACTGTATAAGGTTTTGTAATTAACCGTATTAATTAGCACTGACACGTTTAAGTAAATACGTATACTGTTGTAATTTTTGTCTTAAATGAGTAAAGTATGAATACTGTTTACATATTTAAAACATTCTTGTACCCGCATACACGAAAATTCCTAGGGGCACATCCTACTTCGCAGTTTTTCAGCTTTCGCGGAAGGTTCTGGTCCCCATTAACCGCGAAAAACGAGGGATCGCTGTAATTCAAATTTTTTAATATTTACAGATGAAGAAATGGAGCTCAGGACGGTTCAGTATCTTGTCTGCGGTCTAAATTTCCATAAATGACTTGAGTCTTTCTGACCCTAGAATAAATTGAAATCATCTGAATTGTCTGAAGCCCAGGAGCACATGAGAAAATCTCAAAATCTTATTGTGATCAAGCACTACTCTATAAAATAAATAATTCACAGATGTACTTATAAAATATAAAAAGACAGTTTTGTGATTGATAAAATTTAAACTTTCCTCTAAAATGTTACCGAATTTCTAAAACTTTGTTCTCCCAAGTCAACTCACTTACCATTATAAGTCCTGCCAACAGATGCAGCTGAATTGGTACTTGCCACTCACTGATAGTGTTTTGATATGAGTCTGCAAGCAATTGATTTACGATAGTCTCTGTGCAGTCAAACCTCTCTGCTCATGTTAATCTGTATTTGCTGCCGCTCCCCAGCACTAGCATCACCACCTCAGCTCCACCTCAGGTCATCAGGCATTAGATTCTCATCAGGAGTCACAAGCTAGATCCCTCACATGCGCAGTTCACAGTAGGGTTCATGCTTTTATGAGAATCTAATGCTGCCGCTGATCTGACAGGAGGCGGGACTCAGGCAGTAATGCGAGTGATGGGGAGCGGCTGTCAATACAGATGAAGCTTCACCTGTTTGCCTGCCGCTCACCTCCTGTCATGCAACCAATTCCTGACACAGGTCCAGGGCCTGGGAGTTGGAGACCTTTGCTATAGAGCATAGCAGTCCAAGTCTACAAATAGAAATACCTAACTTAAATGTCCTCCCCTAAGCGACAATTTTGAAATGCATATCGATTATGTTGCCAAGTATTTGGCACAGAATGTTAGAAACATGATCAGAGTTAAGGTGGGCCATAGCAAATTTTCTCCTGACTCTAGACCAGGGTATTTGAAAATGCCTATAACAGTACTAAAATCTAATAAGCCTGCGGTGAACCTCCCCTTTCTAGGCACTCTTGGCCAATCCACAGGGCAACATGCTATCTATCATCTTAGTGTGATACGCAACGGTGAGTGTGCTATCCTGAAACCGCCTTGCACTGTGAGCTTTCTGCAGCATCGCACGTGCAGGCAGTAAACGCCCACATTTTCTAAAGTTTGTCTTTCAAAACTCCCAAAGTCAAACATATGAAAACAATTATTTTATATAAAAATCACATGAATACAAACTTGATTTTACGTTGCACAAAAAATTAAAAATAACTAAACGATTTGCTGTTTGCAGACAGAGTTACATTACTATTATTAAACACTGCTAAAATTTCAATGGTATGAGTGAAAAACATTTCATTCCAATACAAGAAGATAGTTAATTAAATACGCTTTCGTTGGCACTGAATTTCAAAAGGCAACCTTTTCGGATCCACAGGGGAAAGGAAGTGATCTATAGATGATTATTAGTTCACTATATATTTTAGAGCATATTTCTTTACTCAAAACAGGGATACAGAAAGGAGCTGAAGAATAAGTAAAGGTAAACAAAAAGAGAAATAGTAAATTATACACTGACTACCTCGATAAAATTTTTTCTTTTTACACTCACTTAGAATATAATAAATAGGGGAAGCCAGGATGGCTCAGTGGGTTAAGCGCTCGCTTTGCAGCGCTGGGGACCAAGGATCGAATCCCGGCCCCGGCCCATGCGGACCCATATGCTGAGCTGGGAGCTCCCCCAGTTTAGTTCTCTCTCTCTCTGTCTCTGTATCTCTCTGTATCTCTCTCTCTCTCTCTCTCTCTCTCTCTCTCTGTCAAAAATAAAAATAAATAAATAAAATGTATTAAAAAAAAGAAAGAAATGCTTTATGAAAAATAAAAAAAAAAGAATTAAAAAAAAAAGAATATAATAAATAATGCTTTTTAAGAATCGGTACTAATATCTGCTTCACAGATTAAGTAATTTAGGAAAATTATTAAACCCAGTGCCTTAAACATAACATATGAAGTCTGACAATGAACTCCACAAACTTGCCACCGTGCACTTATATTACCAACACTGTATAAACAATTCACCAAGGTTTCATAACCTTGGTACATCAGCACCTCACAGCTGGGTTCATGTGAACCTGTGGTAGTGTCTTGCTGAGTGGTGTTCATTGTTGTTGCTGCCTGTTTTCGTGTGCCATCCCAAGAATGTCAGAGCTTGGGTTAGAGTTACAAACAAACATTAAATTTCTTGTTAAACTTGGCAAGAGAGGAAGTGAAATCAGTTACATGTTAGTCCAAGCTTAAGGGGATAGTGCCATGAAGAAAATGACAGCGTACAAATGGATTAAACATTTTTCTGAAGGAAGAGAAAACATCACTAATGAAGAGAGCTCAAGGCAGCCAGTAACAAGCAGAACTTACGACAACATTGCAAAATTCATCAAATTGTGCATCAAAATGTGGGCTGATTGTGAGAAGCATAACAGACCAAGTAAGCATCAATAGAGAAACAGGAAAATCTTAACTGAAAAGATTGGCATGAGAAGAGTGTACAAAAATGATCCTGACGGAGCTCACTGATGAACAAAAGCAAAGGAGTGTCCAAGTTTGCCAAGACCTTTCGGAGAGCCAAGATGATATTTTGGGCCATGTTATCACCAGTGATGAATCATGAGTGCACCAATACAACCCTGAAACAAAGCATCAAAGTGCACAACGGAAGTCATCCAATTCTCCATGCCCCAAAAATTCCATCAGCCCAAATCAAGAGTCAAAACAATGTTGCTCACCTTATTTGATATCAGAGGGATTGTTCTTTATGAATTTGTATGAACTGGACAGTCAACGTAGCTGACTATTTCGAAGTGCTGAAAAGGCTGTGTGAAAAAGTCAGACAAAAACAACCTGAACTTTTAACCAACAACTCATGGCTCTTACGTCATGACAATGCACCAGCTCACACAGCACAGTCTGTGAGGGAGTTTTTAGCCAGTAAACAAAGAACTGGATTGGAACACCCTCCCTCCTCACCTGATCTGGCCCCCAGTGACTTTTTCTTTACTTGAAGATAAAGGAAATACTAAAAGGAAGATATTTTGATGGCATTCAGGGCATCAGGGTATCATGACCTTGGCTCTGATGGTCATTCCAGAAAGAGTTCCAAAATGGCTTTGAAGGGTGGACTTGGCACTAGCGTGGGTGCATAGCTTCCCAAGGGGAGCATTTCAAAGGTGACTGTAGTGATATTCAGCAATGAGGTATGTAGCCCTTTGTTTAGAATGAGTTAGTGAATTTAATTGTCAGACCTCATATACTCATATGATGCTGGCTCCCTTCGGCTTTCCTTCTTTGACGTAGAATAAACAGAGAATAAACAGATTTCCTACACTACATATGACGTAACAGCTCTTTTAGCATTACGGGCCAACCTTCCAATCTCAAACTACAGCCATCCCTCTAATTTTTAAGGTACATTTAAGTGAGATTGCTTTATGTTTTTATGTAATTAAAAGCATAACTGTTGCCTAAATATCAATTCTGTAAAAAGTCTTTGCAGAGATAATAAGCAAGTTGTCTTCTAGAAATGTCATAATTCATCTCATTTAACCCATTTTACATTTTAAAAAAAAAAGAGGAAGTGCAGTCAGATGCCACATGCATTTAATTTTTAAATATATACGCTCTTTGAGGCTGAAGCAAATCTGACTGGTTTTCAATGTGAAAGCAGAATATAAAAAGTCTTCGTGGGGGAAGCCAGGATGGCACAGTGGGTTAAACACTCATCTTGCAGCCCCTGGGTCCGAGGATCAAATCCTGGCCCCAGCCCATGTGGACCCATATGCTGAGCTGGGGTGTGCTTCCCATGTGAGAGGCCCTCAGCCCACTTCCTGCCCTGCACAGCCCTGCGCCCACCTATATCAAAAACTATATAGAAAAACTAATGTACAACTATGGAGACTGTTATGGGCTCTCCCCCTCTGTCTCTCTGTCTGTCTCTGTCTGTCTGTCTCTCTCTCTCTCTCTCTCTGTCTAAAACAACTAAATAAATAAATAAATAAATAAATAAAATAATTATCTTACAAAAAACCTCATCTTGGACTTATTTCTAAACAGAATTTATCTTTAATCTTAATGTAACTAGTCTATATGGTGATCTACATTTAATTTTTTTTTTTTTTTTGGCGTGGTAAATTTCAAAGCACAGAACTTTGGGGGTAAGGTTGGGACCATAATTCTCAAGTTATCTCAGGATAATGCTGCAGTCTCCAGGCCGTCTGCTAGTATTTTCGGGGCAAACAGCAAATGTGTTAATCCACAACGAACAAATGCTTTTATCATCTCCAGTTTACCTTGAGGAAACGAGGAACAATAGTCAAGTAACTCAGACAAATGACTTACACAGTATTGAGCAAGGACTTGAAATCTAGGCCATTTCATTGCAAAGCTCCTCTTACCATACCTGATGTCTCTGGGCCCTTATTATCCATATGGATTTGCAGAAACGGATCACTGCTTTCTCAGAATTAGCAACAACAAAATTAAGAGGAAAAGCAGGTCTCTGATTTGGTGCCGAATAGAATCACCTGAGAAGTTTGCTATAAAAAAAAATTGTCTAAGTCTCAGTCTAGAGATTTTGATTTGGTAGGTCTGAGGTCTGGTTCAAGCAACAATGTTTGAGAATCATCAGATTATAAAACTAAAAAAATGACAACTAGTAGTGCACCAAGAAAGAAGTCCCAATGCAGGCACATGAGTCAGCCTAAACGCCCAAAATGGGTAGTAAAGCAGCCACGCCAACAGTAGGAACCCTGATAGCCTCTAACCTGACAAACACAAAATGAAATAAAAAACGTACAGATCCAATGAACAAACAGAAGTTTCGATGACAATGAAATGGGATAAACGAGCAAAAATTAAATGCTCTGTGCTGCATTTTAAATACTTTAAATCTTAAAGTAGGGTCAACCCATTCCTTTTATAAATACGCATAGCAAAGGGACGTGGTCATTAGTCATACAAGTTAGTTCTGACACAACTGACTATATAGTCCACGGTGTGGTTTTTAGAATTCCTTGTACTTCTTGTATTAACAAAGCTTTAGAGGAAGCCAGCGTGGTTCAGAGTGTTGAGCACCCCCTTTGCAGCCCCAGAGACTGCAGAGGATCGAATCCCGGCCCCAGTCCATGCGGGTTCATATGCTGAGTACCCATGCAGGAGGTCCCCAGTTTGGTTCTCGCCCACCCCCAACCCCCCTTCAGCCCCTGGCTCGACAGGGCGTGCCTCCCATGGGGGAGGCCCCTAGCCCAGTTCCCATCTTGTGCAACCCCGCCCACCTGTGTGAAATGAAACCATGTCGAAAACTGATGATATACAACTATGGAGACTTCTCTGGGCCCTCCCCTTCTCTCTATCTCTGTCAAAAACAACAAAATAAATCATAAAAAAAAAAACCCACAAAGATTTAGTTTCATTATTTCCCAACTATCATCAAAAGCATATCTTTGAAGGCTGATTAAATGAGTAACACAGTTCCTTCAACATTTGTGTTTTGAAAATCAAGTCAATATTATACAATATAATTGTAACATCATCTCTTTCACGAACATGTAGAAAGAATCAGCACGTTTAGTTTAACATAGCTTAAGAATTTTACTTTTGGAAAAATGTAAAATGTAACAATTATGGTAATGATGTTACAATAAAAAATACTGGTTAGAGCATACATGGTTATGGTCAAGGCTATACTAATAATTAAATTATAAATGCACGAGCACATAAAGGAATTTAACGCTCAGTGGCATTCTAATTTCTTCCTTGTATCAACATCTTTCACTGATTAGCAGAATCATTCATTCCCCCAATTGTTAAGTAAGAAATACAGCTTTTTTGCAGCTACATAGTAACTGTCCATGGAGGCAGCTTTTTTATGGGAGGGGGGAAGTCACTGGGCAGTACGTTTCTCTTCCATTCTTCAGGTAACAGGCTTCACTCCTAGACCAGCCTGGTGAGAACAGGCTCCAAGCTGGTGACACTAATTACTGGTCCAGAAATGCACCCATGACTAATGATGTGACAATTGGAATCCTTCCCTGGGATTTTCCTACCTAGAGCTGGCAGGAAAAAGGCTATTAGATTATGAGCTGCCAAGCATCATGTTTGCTCTTGCATGGAAAAGATAAGTCTGTAAAGCAGAAAAATGAAACAGCCACACAAGAGGAAGCCAGAGGAAGGGAAACCAAGACATACTGAGGGCATTTACTAGTGTCACTCATTCCAGAAGCCAGATCCCACCAATGCATTTGCTATGGTTTGAGCATGAGTCAATATATCTTCCTATTGTGACTGAATAGGTTTCTTTTGCTTGCAACAAGGTAGTCATAATCTACTAATTTCCTTACATGAAATCAAGCTTTCGCTCGCCTGGATTGTCAGTACGCAGACCTTGCTAAGAATTGTACACTATCATGCTCCAGGTCTCCATGTGTCTTCAAGTTTCTATTCACCTCCTCCTATTCCATAAAGTCTTGCCAGCCCAGGGCAATCCAGGCCCTCTTTATTTTCAAAAAGTACCATGATATGTCATCTTGTCATCTGTAACTAATATTCAAACTGCTTATCATTATTTAACCTTCTAAAACACATGGATATGTCCCTTTTTCCTAACTAAATTATTAACAGCTTAAGATGAAAGTCGTCTGTTGGAATGTCAGGATAAACTCAGTGGTTGAGCACTTGCCTTCCAATTGCAAGGTCCAGGGTTCATATGCTGAACTGTAACTTCCAGGATGGCTCAGGGGGGGTGATCCCACACAAGGCCCCACCCCACAAGGCCCACATCCACCTGTTTGGAATGAAACTATGTCACAACTAATGATGTACAACCATGGAGACTGCTCTGGGCCTTCCCCCTTCTCTGCCTGCAGCTTTCTCTTTCTCTCTCATCTTCTTTCAAAACAACAAAATAAAATCTTTAAAAACCAAAAAATTAAAAGATAGCCATGTCTTAAAATTATTTGCAATCACCACAGGGTTTTATATACTTCCAAGCACACATATAAAATATCTGAGGTGAACTATGAAGTCCACCTAAATATAATTTTAATTTTTTTCATTTTCAAAGCTTGTTTAGTGTTTATGATATTTTTCTCATAAAATATATAGTCAGCATTGTACTGCTTAGGTCGAAAAGAAACATTACAAGTAGATAAATGAAACCATAAGTATTCACCGAATGAAAAGCATTTTTCTTAAAACACTCTTGCTGTATGAATTTCTAAGAAACATAGAATCATTTAGAGGATATTTTTTAAAACAAGTTATGCATAAATAATTTATTTTCAAACATGGTCGGTATCCTGTTAGATTTACATCATGGGCTAACGTATCAATTTCTATTAATGTATTATTAAAATTCATAGTACACAGCTCTCTGGAAACACAACGTTAATGAATGTGTTTAGACAATGGGAAAAATACCGTAGGGGGAAAAAAAAAAAAAAAAAATTGAAAGAAAGAAAGGGAAATTCCAATGTGATTCACAACTTTAGACTTAGAAAATTCAAAAAAGTCTGTCTTGATGGAATGTGTTTCTATTGAAAACTGAACCCAAAGTCATGGTAGCGGCTGTGGATTCTTTAGACAGATGGTGTCAACAGTCCAGTCGATTAGTCAGCTTGGCAATGGAGGCGGGACAGATAGTTTTACAAAATGCCACCAAACTCAAAATATGAAAAACAGAGAGAGGCTTGAATTCATCTTCTGATACTTGATCCTGGTTACCGCATGGTTTATAAAATAGGCTACTCTTGTCACCAGCAGTTTAGAGTTTCCTCGTTAGATTTTCATAGAAAAGGGTTCTCAGAACACAAAAGCCAAATCCCCAAAGGGACAGCTGGGTTTAACAGGTGAAGAGATCACATCTAATGGTTTTCCTATCAAAGCCTCACTGCTGATTTTCTTTCTTATTTTTTTTTTACCTAATACATATTAACAATATACAGTCTTATTTTTTAAGGTACATCACTTGAAAATGTATTCATAACCTAAGATAAACAAATATTCTGCCCAAAATTAAAAAATCCCTACTGTAAATACTATATATATATATATATATATATATATATATATATATATTTCTTTTGGTTCCTCAAGGTATTTTTATATTAAATTATATTTGGTCCAGTTAAAATGAGTTTTCAATAATTCTTTCCCAAGAGCCTAAGATCATGTCTACTAATGCCACCAAATTAAATCAGAACCAGAAAGTTCAATTTGATTAGTAATTTTCCCTGGTGAGTATGGGGCCGTTCTAATGTAAATTAGAGTTTTCATTAACATGGCAATGAGACCAGGGTACAGGCTTTGCAGAGAAAAGAGCTGGTCTGAGAAGGAAGGAAGCTGCTTCTAAAATGTGAGGTACCTAGGACAAGTCTCTTAAACTGAGCTCATCCTTACATCTTCCTCTTCATACAGGTTTGTCCAACCTGCAGCCCAGGATGGCTTTGAATTCGGCCCAACATGAAATCTTAAAACATTATGCGATTTTTTTGCAACCATTTTTTTTTTTAAGCTCATCAGCTATCATTAGTTTTAGGGTATTTTCTATGTGGCGCAAGACAATTCTTCATCCAATGTGGCCCAGGGAAGCCAAAAGTTTGGACACACCTTCTCTGCAGGATAAATATATTGAAGCAAATTATATTGAAATTAAAACTCTGCCAGGCTAGCTCTGATAGTAAAAGCCAGTTAAATGAATATTTTGGTTTCTTCTGAGTGTATCATAAGCCGGAATTTTATAAAGATCATCTCATTATTTGCATAGCATTGCCTACATATAAGGGGAATTTGATTAGGTAAAATAATAGTTTTTTAACAATTTTATTTGTGGTTGCATAAAGCTAAAAGTAGCATGTCACCCTCTCTGCTTCAGGGAGCATGTTGAGGCCACAAAGGAAGAAAAAGAATGAGATTTGAACTTTGAGGTCCTAACTCTGCCCTTTAACTAGTTATGTCAACTTGGACCATTGGTTTCTTAACCTCTCTTAACCTTAGTTTCCTGATTTAAAATAAATAAATAAATAAAAAAGAGTAACTGGTGAGAGGACTCAATAAAATATAGTGAGAAAAATAAACAACTCAGCACTATAGTCGGACACAAAAATAAGCTTGCAATTTATAGTTTCTTTTCAAAGTTGTAGATCCCTTATTTCTAGCCAGCAAAACTGGGCTCAAGAAATAATAGTAGTGTTGAATGTGTGATATGAAGACACATCCATTGGTCAGCCTCTACCGAAGCACATGGTATTCAGCAACAAACACAAAAGGAAAAGAAAAAGTCTCAGCACTTAAATGGTGAGAACATAGTTAAGTTTCTTTACCCATGTGTCACCTCTAGCTGATATTCCCTAACACTCAGCTTTGATCCTGAGAAATTTATCTGCTTTAAGGCAGCATAATAAAGACCTTCACTCAACAAATACTTAAAATAAATTACATAAAAATATACAAGTGCTGTCTAGAAAATAATCCCGCCATAAATGCCTCTATTTTTCATATTATATGCCTGGATACTTTCCAGACAGCCCTCGTATATTTCAACTCATTTTCTTCTTTTGTTTTGTGCTGTTATTGTTGTAGTGTTTTGTTTTTTAAGATTTATTTTCTTGTTTTTGACAGAGAGAGACAGAGACAGAGTGAGACAAACAGAAGGGGGAGGGCCCAGAGCAGTCTCCATACTTGTACATCATCAGTTTTCAACATGATTTCGTTCCACACAGGTGGGTGGGGCCACGCAGGGTGGAAACTGGGTTGGGGGCCTCCCGCATGGGAGGCACTCCCCCTAGAGTCAGGGGCCAAACCATGGTGCAAGAACTGAACTGGGGGCCTCCGGCATGCAAAGCACACCCCAGTTCAGCATATGGATTTGCATAGTTCTGGGCCTAGCTAGATTCAATCCTCAGTCCCTGGGGCTGCAAAGTGAGCATTTAACCAGCTGAGACATCCCGGTTTCCCCATTTTTGTAGTTTAGTCAAGAATTTGTTCTTCATACTAGAGTATGACATAGATTAACTACTATACAATGAAGAGACTCAATGTAATTAATACACACATTCAAATTGCTTGAGCAAGGTGTAGGGCAAACATGTCCAACCTGCAGGCCACATACCACCCAGGACAGCTTTAAATGTGACCCAACACAATTTCATAAACTTTCCCAAAACATTATGAGGCGTTTTGGTAATCTTTTTTTTTTTTTTAGCCCATCACCTATCATTACTGTTAGTGTATTTTATGTGTGGCCCAAGACAATTCTTCTTCTTCCATTGTGGCCCAGGGAAGGGTGTGGGGTATCAAAGTCAGGAGCAAAGGGTAAAGGCAGAGTCCCGAGAAATCCCAGTGACAGCAAAATAATGGCTCTCCCTTGTATATGCAATTTGAATTTGGTGTTTCCCTAAACCCCAAAGTGGAGACATGAAGAGTCACCTGAAGAGAGAAGGAAAAAAGGCCGCAGGACAACCCAATCATGCAGTCCCATGAGAACCAATGCCCACACCTGTTGGAAAGTGACCTTGGGCTGCTTCCGGTCCTCCTTACGGTCCCTTATGCTTCATGATCAGGAGCCTGAGACATAACCCTAACTGACAAAATCCTCAGGATTCCCCTCTTCTACCCGGATTTGCATGCAGCCTACCTTTCCTGGAGAGGGCTTCCTGCTTAAGGCCCACGACAGCACTATATCCATCTTCATCTTGCCTCCCAACCCTTCATCTACTTAGAACAAAGTTTTCTGTCTCTTCTCTTCACATTGGCGTTTGATCAATTTTTATTTCTACCGGATTTCTATGCTGACTCTCCATTTGCATCTATTTGAATCTGTATACTTTACTTTATTTACAGTTATACATTAGGGAAGCCTTTCTTCACTTAATCTAAAATCTCTTCTTATACTGAAAGAGAAATTAGAATGCATTTGGCAATCAAAACACACAGGGTAGGGGAAAGCCGGGACGGCTCAGCGGGTTGAGCGCTTGCTTTGAGGCCCCGAGGACCGAGGATCGAATCCCGGCTCCGGCCCAGGCAGGACCCACATGCTGAACTGGGGAGTTCCCACAGTTCGGTTCTCTAGCTGTCTCTGTCTCTCTCTCTATCTGTCAAAAGTAAAATAGAAATAAATATGCACTGAAGATAAAATAATTACTCTCTATAAATATAAAAAAACAAAAACAAAAACAAAAAAAACACACAGGGTAATCCTGTGTCTATGAGATAAGAACAAGAGATTTTTTCAAAAATTTTCTTTGAGACCATAATATGTGGTTTCCTTGTATATTTTTGTGAATTACAGAAAATCTATGATATATTCTCATTGCATTTTAACAATGAAAATGTCAGTATTTTACAATGCCAAATATCACTTTCCCTTGAAACTTTTTCATGCAATTTGAAAAGGTATTCAACTAGAGCTTTGAGACAAAGGAACTGGTATAAAAACTGTCCCTTTTCCAAAGTCACTGTGGCCATTTAAGCTGAATATTCCCAATTGTCTATAGGATAAATTCCAAACCACTTAGCCTGTCAGTTAAAACCTTCCACAACCTGACCTCAATCTACCTTTTTAAACCCCAATTCCCACAACTCCCCTCAGATCTAGAAAAATTAGATTACTCTCTGGCATGCAAACATGCTTTGTTCTTTATTCATAGACTTCCCTCTTCCTAAAATTCCCCTTTTCATTTCCACCCCCTCTTCTTCACCCTCTCTTCTTGGAAATACATCATTAATTTAAAGTACCGGACTTGCTTCAGCAGGAAATGATTTCTCCCTGTAAAGTTTTGTCCTCTGGAATAATAAATTGTACATGTTATTTAACTATCTACGTATATTTTTTTTACTTAAACTGCAATGCAAACTCTATGTAGCTAGTCCCTGTAGGCTGAGAGTAAGTACTTAGCATTACAGGCATAGCTGAGTTTATTGGACTTTGCTTTATGGCGCTTCGCAGGTATTGCATTTTTTTTACAAGACCCTTCATCAGCAAAAGGATTCCAACTGGCTGAAGGCTCAAATGATGATTAGCATAAAACAAAGTATTTTTGAATTAAGGTATGCACATTGATTTTTTTTTTTTTTTTGCACAAAATGCTACTGCACGCTTGACAAACTGACTATACTACAATGAAAACATAACTTTTACATGCACTGAGAAACCAAAAATTTGTAACTCGCTTTATTGTGATCATCGCTTTATTGCAGTGGTCTGGAACCCAACCCACAATAACTCTGAGGTGTGGCTAAGTAGAAATTTTTAGTTTCTATATAGAAGATGTTCCAATGTACGTAAATGAATAACAGTAAGTTGTAAGAGCTATTTGAAGTGGAAAGACAGAATGCCTTCCTGTTTATTTTTTTTAACTACTACTAATACATTAGCCATAAACTGCATGTCAAACATACGAATTTTCAAAATCTTAAGATATTTTTGCTATCCTTTCCTGTACAGAAGAGTCTATCTAGTTCCACAGATCTCAAAAATTATCCATCACAGTTAAGTAAATCTGGTATTTTGGTTTAGATATGCATATTTATAAAAGACCTATATATTTACAGATGTAAAACCAATAAAAATATATGCTTCCATCTAGTGGCCAATTCTATCAAACCAAGGTAGTTGTGAAATAATGGATAAATGAGAACATATGAAACGCCCAATCTCATTTCAGACAGAAAATCTTAACCACCTTTCTTTTGGACCAAAGTTACTAGAGTAGGTGTTTTCCATTGGCACTCTTTCCATATACTGCTGCCTTATATTTGTTTGAAATGTTGAGAAATAATACTGATAGTACTAATAACAGAAATGGCAACAGGCAATTTTGGCATTCCTTCCTAAGCACCAGATACCACTATGGCATTATGAGTATCATGCCATGCCTAACAATGACTTTATAAAAGAGATTGTATCATCCTCACTTTGAAGACAGAGAAACTGAAAGTCAAAGATGGGAAGTACCTTCCTTAATGTTCCATACTAGTTAGCAGCAAAGGGTTTCCCAGCCAGATCTAGTTTTGTGGGTTCTAGAGTCTGTGCTCTTTCCATAATATTGTACATGATTAAGGGGAAGCAGGTAAAAGACAACAAAAGAGCAGATGTTCCCCAAATAGATCGTCTTTCCCCTCTCAATAATTGACATCTCACTGTCCATAAAGTGAAAGAGTTACATTTTTAAATTTCTGTGGGCTGCATTTCCAGCCCCCTCCTGTCTATCTGAGGTCAAATGCAGCTCAAATCTATTCTCTATTTACAGACCTCTTTACCAACATTAGTACTCTTCACATTATTCTGACATCTCTCTTCAGGCCAGAAGTATTTATTTAATCAACAAGTACAGCTTGAGGAACATCAGGCTCTTATTCGTGGGTAAGTAATTAAAAACGGAAAACACATCACCAAGTGCCTAAAATATGCACGCATTAATTGGTTCAATCGGTGAATGTTTCCCCAGCTGCATTTGTTTCTTATGGAAGGGTGCTGTGCTCTTATCCATGCCTCATGGCTTTCAGGGTTTGCTAATTAGTGCTTTCCTAATCCCATTCAACAAAAAAACAACAAAAAAAACAGCAAGTTTTTGCCATTCCCCTTCCATAAATGGTGGTCACCGAGATTAGGTCAAACCAGCTCAGCCCACAATAGCATCCTTAATCGGCCAATGTGAAACAAAAATGAGGCAAAAACCCTCGCTTTTATCTCACACTGTCTTTGGAGCTCATTAAAATGCACAGGCGCTTCCTCCCTTACAACCCTGCTGTTCTATACACTAATAAGCCAACAAAAGGTGCTGAAAGCCATGGGCTGAATAATTGTCGAAATTTACAGTTTCTTAAAGGCAACTGTTAAAAGATTTGGTCTTCTTAGCCACGTAGATCACATTCTGAGAAAGCATCACTAAGGAAGATCTCCTCTCATATTTGTATTAATAATCATGGGGATGTGGGAAGGATTAGGATCCTATCAATTGTTTGACTTATTTGGCAGTCATTTCACTTATTTGGCTTTCAACCCACTTTACTACCCAAAGAGTTAAAAACAAACCAAGTTCTTGGACTGAAATCTAGCTCAGACCCTGGGCCTCTGAAGTTTTAAAAGTGCTATGGAAGCCCACTAGCATAGTAAGCAAAAAGCTGGGAGGAGGAATCAGGAAAGACAGGATATAGGCAAAAAAGAAAGAAAATGAACACACACACACACGTCACCTACTCGGCTCATTCTCATCCCTAGTCATTTTATTCACCAAAACTAAATCCTTAAATTAATAATCAACCATAATAAAACTAGCTTCAAAATAAAGTAAGCTTTTGATCTTACTGTTTCCCTGCCTCAGGGTATTCCTTTATATTTATTAAAATGCACCTTGAGCATGTTATACGTAAAACAATAATTTCCTACACTTTAATACATGCACAAGCATATAATTTAAGGAAACATTTGCCAAGGAACAGCACATGTTCCGAACGCATATACCAAATTAAATTCACATCATAATTATATTTAGAAATCAATACATGAAGTAAGAATTCAACATGTTCAAAGACTCAAATTAGCCCAAAACTGTAATTAGAAGAAGTGGCGTTCTTGTCTAAGATTGGGCAGGATGTAAGATGTCTGGACAAGAGGGTAAAGATTACAGCCACCTCCTTTCCTGCCCCCCCCCCACACACACCCCAAAAGCATGGGCACAATCTTTTCATCTATTCTTGGAACAATGTCAAGAACACAATGATGTGAAAACTTCAGGAGGCAACGACTTTTTTTAAGCAACACAAAAAACTCTTAAAGGCTCCAAAAATATAAATACATAAAGATAATTAATGAAGCATGCTTTCCAAAGGAGGTACATTCTTTACATCAAAAATTTAAATATTTTCTTTAATATCTTCACCACACGCTTTTGCATGTATAATCAGTTTCTCTGCAGCCTGGTGTTCATTTAAAACAAACACCCTAACAGTAACTACTAGTATTCTTAGCATAGGAAACTGGCTGGAAGATATGAAGTAAAAAACTGTCCTCATTGGACAGAACATAGCTTCAGAAGTCTATTTTCCCTCTGCTTAGTTAAACAAGGTATGACAATTAAGTTCACGAACATTCCACCACCATGTGCTTACATTGGTAGCACTGTACAAACAATGTGGTATGGTGCCATAACCTTGGTATATCAGGGTCTCCCAGCTGTGTTCGTGTCAACATGTGGCAGTGTGTTGCTGAATGTCAGTCATTGTCGTTGTGTGTTTTTGTGTGCCATCACAAGAATGTAAGAGTTTGAATTAGTGCTACAAACAAACATTAAATTTGTTAAACTTGGCAAGAGTGGAAGTGAAATCCGGGACATGCTAGGCCAAGCTGATAAGGATAATGCCATGAAGAAAACGAAGGTTTTCTTCAAAACCTTCAAACAATGGATTAAACATGTTTCTGGGGGAAAGAAAGCACCAATGATGGAGAGAGGTCAAGGTGGCCTGTACCAAACATAACTAACGCAAACATTGCAAAAATATGTCAAATTGTACATCAAAATCTTTGGCTGACTGTGAGAAGCATAGCAGACCAAGTCAACATCAATAGAGAAACAGGAAAATCTTCACTGACAATCTTGGCATGAGAAAGGTGTGTGCAAAAACAGTCCTGAAGGAGCTCACTGATGAACAAAATCAAAGGAGTGTCCAAGTTTGCCAAGACCTTTTGGAGAGGCAAGGCGATGTTTTGGGCCATGTTATCAATGGTGATGAATCATGAGGGTACCAACGCGACCCCGACAAAAAGCATCAAAATGCACAATGGAAGCCAGCCTATTCTCCATGACCAAAAAAGTTCTGTCAGTCCAAATCAAGAGTGAAAACAATGTTGCTCACCTTATTTGGTAGCGGAGGAATTGTTTTCACGAATTTGTATGAACTGGACAAACAGTAAGCAAAGCTGACTATTTGGAAGTGCTGAAAAGGTTGTGTAATCTAATTAGACAAAAACAACCTGAACTCACTAACAACTCGTGGCTGTGGCATCACATCACGACAATGCATCAGCACACACAGAACTGTTTTTAGCCAGTAAACAAAGAACTGGATTGGAACACCCTCCCTACTCATCTGACCTGGCCCCCAGTGTCTTTTTTCTTTACCTGAAGATAAAGAAAATATTGAAAGGAAGACATTCTCACGACATTCCGGACATCAAGCATATTACAATGATGGCTCTGATGGCCATTCCAAAAAAAGTGTTTCAAAATTGCTTTGAAGGGTGGACTAGGCGCTGCTGTGGGTGCATAGCTTCCCAAGGTGAGGACTTTGAAGGTGACCACAGTGATATTCAGCAATTAGGTATATAGCACATTTTATAGGATGAGATGGTGAACTTAATTGTCAGGCCTCGCATGTAATTCTATAAACCACCACAAAACACTTCGCTCCATGGGAATGTGTAAGAATTACACCCTGGGTATACAGTGATCCCTCGTTTTTCGCGGTTAATGGGGACCAGAACCTTCCGCGAAAGCTGAAAAACCGCGAAGTAGGATTTGCCCCTAGGAATTTTCTCATTGGCCGATGTCGCCCCGGAAACCCATCACGCGCCTTTATGAGAGCCCGTGGGATGGACTCTGAGTCAGCTCATCTCTTTGTGTGACATGCAGGGATCCTTCTCTCTCGCGCATCCACATGAAACAACGCTCCTTTCCGCCATGTGGCTGCCGACGTGGTTATATTTTTATTTTTTGATGAATGTTCTGGAAAAACCCGCGAAGCACTGAAGCCGCAAACCATGAAGCGTGAAGTGGCGAGGGAACACTGTACATAGCAAGCATTGAACATTTCTATCAAGTTCCAAGTGTGAGCTTAATTGCTGTCTTTATGTAGTTTCTACATTTTCAATCAAGAGAAACATTTAAGGTCACTTTGAAAAGGTTTACTATGCTAATTATAGTTATCAGAACTAAATGACTGATAAAGAAAATTTTGAAATAAAAAAGTAGCAACTAAAGAACAAATTTACACCACTTTCATTTCATCTCATCCCCTCAGATACACATCCACAGTCCAATTTCCTAAATGAAACAAATAAACAATTTTAAATTACCACTTCCACGATCTTTCCCCTTTAGCGGCAAATACAAAGAACCTGGAAGGCATTTACAGCATCTGTTTCTCAATCCCAGAGGTCAGGACACTTGGAAATAATGCTAAGTTTCAAGGCATTTTTTTTTTTTATTCAAATTGCCACAAGAGTCAAACACTTAAACTCAAGGTAACAAAAAAGTACAACAGAATAGTCTATCAGAACTCATAAGTAGTCTCTTTTTCAGTGAATCACACTTGGCATTGTAGAGAAGATAGAACATTACTAGAAGTTAATAAAAAGCACAAATATTTAGCATAGAGAAACATAGAGACTCAATGAGGTAAAAGAAAGAGGTAAATACTTGTGACCAACCTCAATTATAAACATAATTATTTGAATACTTATGTGATTGATAAGCCAACACAGTCTTGAGTTAAACTGGAAGGCAGATGGGGAAGGGGTAGTAGTGTGATAATACTGAAAAGTCCACTGAAAGACAGAAAGGCAAGTGTTTAAGAAAATGCTAAGAGTAACTGGCTTAAATTGGTACAAGCAATTTGTAATCCAGAGGTGGCAAATTCAAGATGAAACACATAAACATCTAACTGGGAGAATCCATGATATTCACTCATGTTAGCAATGCATAACTATAAAAATTTAATGACAGTCAACGATATAAATATCAAAGCTTTATGTCAGGCATTGTGCTATGTTTTATTCACATTTCCCATTATTTATCCAATAACCTCATGAGTGAACTGTGAGGATGATGACAATGGTTTTACAGATTCCTTTTACAGTAGGGAGAACTAGGGCTGGGTATCAGGGAAGTGAGCTGAGGCACTCTGACTCCTGAGACATTTACCATTATCCTATGCTGATACAGTAGATGAGGAAAATCGGGAATCTTTGCTAAGGTCACCTTCCCCAAACCACAGCTGAAAAGATTAAGAAGGTAGATGACCAAAAGGGAGGTTAGAGTAAGGGAAGCCAATCAATAGGTGTGTCAGGGAATGCCTGGATAGCTCAGTGGTTGAGGCCATGCCTCACAGTCACAAGGGCTGGGGTTTGATTCCTGGCCCGGCCCATGCAAACCCGTATGCTGAACTGTGGTGCAACTGGTAACTGCCGGGATGGCTCAGAGGTGACAGTTCTTGGCCCCACATCCACCTTTGTGGAATGAAACTTTGTCACAACTAATGATGTACAGCTATGGAGACTGCTCTGGGCTCTGCCCCTTCTCTCTCTCTCTCTCTCTCTCCTCTCTCCTCTCAAACAATAAAATAAATCCCTAGGGGTGAAAAAGAGGCTGTTGCAACGAACAGTTTCACAATAGAATGATGTGAGAAGTATACAGACAGAAGATGAGCAGTAATCATATTGAGAAAAGATTATCAATGACGTGTAAATGTGTAGAAGTCTTTCAGCGCCTTCCATGATCACATTTTCCTTTTATGGAGATATAATTGACATATAACACGGTGTAAGTTTAAGGTAGTACACAACATATTGATCTGATAGTTTACATAATGCACTATGATTACCACCATAGCATCGTTGACCACCTCTATCACGTCACACATGATAGTCTTTCTTTTTGTGGTGAAAACATTTAAGATCTAATCTCTGAGGAAATCTGATTTATAATACAGTGTTGGTGATTATAATCACTGTGCTATGCAGTCTCCAGAACTAATAGTTACAAATTAGTACCCTTAAACAATAGCTCCCAAATCTCCCCACCCCAAGCTATGGGGAACCCCATTCTCCTCTCTGCTTCTAAGACTTTGGCTTTTTTAGATTCTACATGTAATATCGTATTTGTCTTTCGCTGTGTCTTTGTATGCATGTCCAGCTCTCAGAGCACCTCGGTAGGTAAGCATGATGCAGGTCTCTCTCGTCCCTGCCCCTGAATCAGTTTGCCCCTGGACCCTGCTCAGTGTGGAGTGAGGTTAAGAACACATGGACCATTCAGACCAGCTGGTGAATAGATTAGACCATGCAGGTACCATAGTTGTACATGTATAAGACACCCCCATGCATAAGACACCCCCTACATTTCTAACCCAGCATTAAGAAATCAACACATGGGTTTCTCTCATGTATAATACAACCCCCAGTTTTTGGTCAAACCTTTTTAGACAAAAGTAAAGTCTTATACACAGAAAAATACAGTAACTACACCAATCTTGGTCTAAGAAAGTAAAAGAAAGCAGAAGTATTAGTACAAAAGGCAATGTTTTAAAAGCGTAAAGTTTCAATGGGAAATCATTTTATCTTATATCACGGGTTCTAGTTTGGTTCAACATCATCTAACCTAAAACTTATTTTCTTTGCTCCCCTCCCCCGCTGCTGGCCTTAGTGACCCCGTTTTTCTCTAAGGCTACATGTATGCCATGTCAATCTAGTCAATCAGCAAAAAACTAATTTGCCAGTCACTGAGTAAACCCAACCATCTGGACAAGAATGGGGCTACAATTCTGGATGGAGATGCTCCCTCAGGTGACATATGAATTGCCCCTAAGACCAGGTTTGAGACAACCATTGTGGAACCAACTGAACCCCAGGAGACATTCTCCTGGACAAACCGCATTAGGAAACTCACCTTTCCCTTTGTTCTGCTTCTTCCTATGTGACTATAAAACAGAGGTCCCCAACCCCTGAGCCAAGGGCAGGTACTGACTGGTCCATGGCCGGTTAGGAACCTGGCCACACAGCAGGGAGTGAGTGGCAGGCAAGCAAGCAAAGCTTCATCTGTGTTTACAGTCGCTCCCCATTGCTCACATGATCACCTGAGCTCCACCTCCTATCAGATCAGCTGGGGCATTAGATTCTCAGAAGAGTGCAAAACTGTGAGATGTGCATGCACATTCCACGCCCACCCACCACCCCCCATTTGTGGAAAAACTGCCTTCCACAAAACCAGTTCCTGGTGCCAAAAAATTTGGGGACCACAGGCCTATAACAGCTTCTGGTTATCCTAAGAACAGGGAGATGACCTTCGACGACAGGAGTCCTACCCATTCTCCCAAAATGTTGGCACTTTGAATAAACCTGTTTTTCTTTCCATCAACCCTGTCTCTAGATTATTGGCTAATGAGCAGCAAGCAAACGAATCCTTAGCCTGGTAAAATACAGAGTTAAAATTCAAGCTATTATGGATAGTGAAACCCCCTCAACCATAAAACGAAGGAGGGGCAGCAGAGAGCTCAGCACTAAACCTTGAACGGGTAACATGAAGTGATCATCCAAAAGACATCAGCAGGGATGTTGGGATAGCTCAGCGGGTGAGCACTTGCTTCCCAATCTCAAGGTCGAGGATTGAGTCCCAGCCCCAGGCCACACTGACCCAAGTGCTGAAGTACAACTGGTAACCACCAGGACGGCTCAGTGGCAAAGGTTATTGATTCCCATGTGGGGAGGCCCCTGGTTCGGCTCCCACCCCAGAAGGCCCCACATCCACCTGTGTAGAATGAAACCATGTCACAACTGATGTTGTACAACTATGGAGACTGCTCTGGGCCCTCCCCCTTTTCTCTCTCTCTTACCTGCTTATAAATCAATCACGAATTCAAGGAATCAATCAATCAGCAAAATACTTGTTGAAAGGAACAAGGCTTATGGCATGTCATCTCTTCCAAAGCCATAAGGAGCTTGAAGAAGAACGTCATCAGAGGAGTTTGCAGAAAGGTCCAAGCAAACAGGAACCCAGATGACGCTCTGGCTTGGAGCCAACAGGAAATGACTGACTCTTTTTATGGAAAGAGCATTTCAAGCTATATCACCTCACCATTTGGTGCCCTGGAACAGCCCTTAAGCATGACCATGGAATGAAAGAGTTAATGTATATTCTAACGTGCTTGGGTTCCTAGCAATTACCATCAGTCCAGGTTATACTTCCATGCAGCATTCTGTAAAGAATAAAACCCAATCCTCCTGAGTGGTGGGTGCTCACCAGTCAACCATGCCAGCCAAATCCTGCCTCTCCAACTCTCTGTAATGTATACCATTCACCCAGGCAAAGGTCTTCATGACAGCTATTCATGTGTCCCCAGCTCATCAAACGCAGCCACAGCGATGCTTCGGCACTCCTTGCCTTTACTGAACGAACGAACAGAAAATGTTTCCCAAGCACCAGTCCGGGGCACCAACTCACTGCTTGCTGACACTTTTCACGAGGCATCATTCCAATGGCACCGCAGAGAGAACACTGCACGTGAAGAACAGCGATGGAACAGCTATCTGTTCAGCCGCAATTCTGCCCTTTTTGGATATGCACAGTGTTGGTTCTGAATACCAGGGGAAAAGGGGAAGAGAAAAGAAAAAAAAAAGGCCTTCCCCTCCATTCTAAACACTCCTTCATCTCCTTTGAGTCAAAGCCGCTAATTATGCCAGGCTGGCTGAATGATGAGTAGTGGTTTTGTGATCCCAACTATTGTGCAGAAGGGCTGAGATCACCAGCGCATTTTCTTAGGTATTAAGCATGTGAAGGGAGACGTCTGAGTACTTACTGTCTCTTTGTTTTCTCAAACAGTGCCTATTTACAAACTTTTCACTAGTGAGTAAAAACATTTACTGGCTATAAAACGCTGCAGTGTTTCAGAATGTTAACCTCTTCCCCCCAAACATGACAAAAGGCTCTGATGAGAAGGAAAAAAGCTTTCTTTTCTTGTCCTTTTTTTTGGTTGTGTGTGTGTGTGGGGGGGGGGGGGGGCGTGTTTCTTGCCCCCAACACAGAGCAAAGAGGTGGGAAAGATAGAGAATATATATATATATATATTTTTTTTTTCCTTAGTGCCATCTATACTGCAAAATTAAGCAACTGCACCCTACTTTTAAAACACTCCATTATAATCAATAAAAGCGACACATCGTAACAGGATGGGGAGGGGGAGTGCTTACCCTGCACAGAATTATATTGGCAAAAATTCTAAGGTATAAGATTGAGGAAAAGATAACAGCAGCTGTGTGATACATCCTACAACATTTGAGGACTAGCGATCCTCCCTTTGAGTAGACACACTTGTTTTCAACAAAGCGTGGGATCCTGTTAAAACATTTATAGTGTTAAAACATTTTAATTATCTCTAGGCCTTGCCTTCATATCAGTCCTGAAGGCAAGAGTCACGCGATGAAAATGTTACATATTTCAAGTCACTAACTGCCTAGAACTGTAACCAAAGATAAATAATAAATAATTGATGAATGAGATAACCAGTGAGCCCTCGCTTGTCTACACAGCCAGCATATACTCCTAATAGCATTTGGTGAATAAGCAGACATTGCAGCATCTTCTTTAGCATCTAGGATACTGAAATAAATCTTGGGGAACAGTTGTGATCACATGCAGAACTAACTGCCTATGTTAATGTTATTTCGTTTCCAGAGAGAAATGTTCAATCTTGCTGCTCATGTATTTTTCTCATGTTTATAATCTATTTCCGGTTCCCTTTTAGTGAGAGTTTTCATATCAATTAAGCAGAGCTAAGAACTAAAAGAAAACATTTTATGAAGGGAAATCTGTTTAACACAAGACTGGCAGGCTCTTCTAAACTGGTCCAGTTTGGGAAACTCATTTTAATCAGCCAAAATTAAAAAAGAACAATGCCTACTCTAACTTCCACAATATAATTCTCCAGTCTTGCATTTTTGTGGTTTAGCATTTTCCTTATTGGACACACCAGACTACCAGCATCTTCAACAGTACCTTTTATCTCTACCTGTTGGAAGCACGAAACATAACTGGATCCAAGATAATTACCGACATATTTAAAGAAAAAAAAATGTATTTACATAAAGCAGATTTAAAAACCACCTCTCAAACTATATCCTCTGGTACATGATTTCTGTCACTGAATAGATTCACAACCATAAAACCCTTTGTTTTGTGATTGTTGAAAAGTTTATTCTTCTTATATATTTCTTTTAAAGTTTTACCATCGTCCACTACATTTCATCAAAATCATCAAGCAATTATTTTACAAATAAAATACTGGAAATTTTTAATACTTGGATATTCATCAAATTATGGTCCTTAGGAAAGACATTGGTATGAAAAGATCATATATTACCTATCTTGTGTTACGAGGAACGTAATGTCTATTGTTTATGCAAAGAAAAATGATGCTGAGATAAGAGCTTTAGAAACAGAATACTAAGTATTTTTAACAGAGAAAAACAGCTTCCTCTTGGAAAGAAAATCCTCTCTTTTAGAATATAACACTGAGTTTTGGCTGCCTCAGGGGGTATGAAAACAGAAAACAGCTGCCTGAGTTCACCTTCTGTTGTATAAATTAACATTCACTGTTGATTATTCCCTAACTTACTAAGAAAAAAGAAATCTCTGTATCTCCTAAAAAACATATTGCTCTTTCAGACTGTTTAAATATAATTGGATGTAATAAATACTTTAGCAGAAGTGTAAGACTACTTTGGAAAGCCAAAATAAAAATTAATGCATGCATAATGGGTATAAAGACAAAGCATTTGCCTTTTGGTTAAACATTTTTACCTTGATGATGTTTAATGATAGCTATAACCACTGTCAGGGAAAAAAAAGGAAAGAAAGAAGAAATTATCTGGCAACATTGCATTTTTTTCTTTTAAACTAAACAGTCCATTTAAAGACGTTTCCTAAAAAAATGTTTACTATACTAAAATTTTTTTCCTCATATACTAGATTTGGTTTTCCCTTAGTATTTTGTTCAATCATTTTTGTTTGGCAGTATGCCATCTTGGTCATACTGAATGAATGAGAACATAAGAAACCATTTTTCAGCAAATATTTCAGAATTTTATAAATGAGGTACTTCCTCCAGCATTTAAATAGGACAGCAGCAGAAGGCTCCTGTGCCAAAGGCTTACCACCCCACACACAAGTGTATATGGTAGTAAATCTGAGTCCATTTTCTGGCAAAGATGTCAGTTTTCTTTTTTAGCTACTTATAAATAAAAGTGAAAATGAACTGGTGTCAGTTGCAATATCACTAATATGTAACTAATAATAAAGCAGTGAGATTGCATTTATATTTTCTATATACACTTACTGAATGATTATTTATAAGTACTATACTCAGCAGAGTAGAAATTATTAACAGGGGAAGCTGGAATGGCTCAGCGGGTTAAGCGCTCGCTTTGCAGCCTTTGAGTCTGAGGATCGAATCCCATCCCCAGCCCATGTGGACCCATATGCTGATCTGGGGTGTAGCCCCCAGTTCAGTTCTTGCAGGGGCCTATGTGGGAGGCTCCCGGCCCAGTTCCTGCCCTTCGCAGCCCCGCGCCCACCTGTGGAGTGAAACTATATGGAAAACTAATGCTGTCAACTATGGAGACTGCTCTGGGCCTTCCCCCTTCTCTCTGTCTGTCTGTCAAAAAACAATAAAAAAATAAATCTTAAAAAAAAAAAAGAAATTATTAATAAAAAAGGTAAAAATCTCCCCTTTCCCTTACAAATTTACATTTAGCTCAATCTAAAATGGGTAGATACGTATTCTTTCTCCAACTATCAGTTCTTGTCCTTTAATTAACTATTAAAATACAAGTTATTTACATAAAACTAAAGAAACTATACATCTGGTCATTCACAGATGTACAGATATCCACAGATATTTACTGAATAAATGGAAGAACAGGAATATAAATTAATCCTGAATTTAACTATTTATAAATTAATCTCTCTGATTAAGCTTGATAAACTAAAATAGCAAATATAAAATTCTGCACACACAGCTAAAATAAATACACTTTGGAGGATGCCATGATAGCCCAGCAGTTGAATGACTGCCTCGCAATCATGAGGTCCGAGGTTCAATTTCCAGCTCCGGCCACCGCAACCCCATATGCTGAACTGTGGTGCAAATAGTAGTAATCACAGGGATAGCTTGTTGGCAAAGGTTCTTGCCTCCCATAAGGGAGGTACCTGGTTCAGTTCCCACCCCTCAAGGCCTCACATCCACCTGTGTGGAATGAAACCATATCACAACTAATGATGCACGACTATGGAGACTGCTCTGGGCCCTCCCCCTTCTCTCTCACCTTCTCTCAAAAAATAAAAGCATAAAAATAAGTACACTTGGAATTGTCTTTGCCACAGGAATCCATTTGTGCTTGTTCCATTTAGGTGTCTAATAAATCACTGAGGAAATATACACATTGTATTACAATCAATTGTGTTGCAATGTAGAAATATGAATATGCATTGTATTATGCATAGCATTAGCAACTGATTAAGATGGCAGATCAGGCCTACACAATGAATGGCCTCAGTTCTTTTTTTAATATTTGTTTGTTTGTTTGTTTATTTTTGACACAGAGAGAGAACCGAACTGGGGGAGTTCCCAGTTCAGCATATGGTTCCACACGGGCCGGGGCCGGGATTCGATCCCTGGTCCCCGGC
>PVKE010021784.1:0-26173 GCA_004027555.1 Craseonycteris thonglongyai
GAGTGGATATTATACCTTTGAACTCAAGAGCATTTTTCTTTAGAAGAATAAAATTAGAGATGGAGAAAATAGTCAATGCTATTGTAAAACTATGGATGGCATGAGATGGCACTAGATTTATGGGAGGAACAATTCATAAATTATACATGTGCCTACCCACTGCCCTGCACACCTGAAAATAATATAAATAATATTAAATATCAACTATATAATTATATATATATATATAATTATAATTTATATTGTATACATATATAGAGAGAGAAGAGAGAGTCTGTCCAGAAAAAATTCAGCCGTTGTCGACATAACGAGAACAGTTTGCACGACATTGATGTAACCTGGCAACCAAGGAGAGTAGAGTGGAGTGCGCATATGTGAACAATGACACCTTCACTCTACGAGTCAGTGGGGGTGCTAGATGCTGTTGAGTGAAAATGTGTACTGGGTAGCTGTTGCATTTCAAATCACTGAGCAAGTAGAGCCACGAATCTGCATCAAATGTTGCATTAAGCTTGAACATTCCCCACAGAAACTATTCAGTTGACGCGTAAGGCTTTCGGGGATGATGCAATGAGTGTTGTGCAAATAAAAGTGTTGTGCAAATAAACACTTCAAAGATGGTCAAGAATCTGTTGAAAGTGATCCATGTTCTGGAAGACCTGCAGCCAGCAGAACACCTGAGGCTGTGGAATATGTACAGGCTGCAATCAACAAAGATCAGTGACTGACAGTGCAAGAATTAGAAGCCAATCTGGAGAGTCCAAAACTACTGTGTCCGAGATTTTGACACAGGATGTTGGCGTGAAACATGGCACAATTCATTCCATGGCTTCTCCTGTCAGAGGAGAAGGGACGTTACGCTTCAGTTGCTAATGACTTGTGGAAAGACGCTGGGAGAACTGTGTGAGACTCAAGGTGCCTACTTTGAAAGTGACTGAGAGGTCATTGTCCTGTGTACAATATTTTTTGTATCTTGTATCTTCTTCAATAAATGCCTCTATTTTATGTTACATGGCTGAATACTTTCTGAACAGACCTCATAAAGTTACAGGATATAGAGGACAGAATCGGGGATATAGCCAGTGGTATTATAATAGCTATGTAAGATGTCAGATGGGTAGTGGACTTATTGGGGTTATTACTTTGTGAAGTGTGTAAATGCCTAATCATTATGGGGTTCTTTTTGTACACCTGAAACATTTTAGAAATAGTAAAATTGGGATCTAATGTGCTGATTTTAAAATAAAATTTACTAATTGACAAGAAGTTCTAGTGCACAACTCAATAAAGAAAGAGAGAACCCATGTTTTTATAACTTTATATTTTGGTTGTTTTAAATATTTATTTATTTATTTATTTATTTATTTTTGTTTGTTTGTTTGTTTTGTTTTCTCCTTGATAGATTATAAGAGATAGAGAAGACTGCCTGCAGTGTAGAGTTATTTAAATTCATATGTGTTGGAAATATTCTGTGAATATAAACTTCTGCTTATTGTACATAAAAATTATAAAGTGACACATTAAATGTTTTCAATTATCATAGAGTGTTTGCAAAGAAGGGTATAATAATTCCTCTAATCCCTATGCTTACACTCTTTACAATGTGATTTTGTCACTTCTATCAAGAGTAGGAAATCATTTCTTTGCTACTTGAATATGGGCTGGCTTTGTGACTTGCTTTAACCAATAGAATACAATACAATTGATCCTCAGGGGTCTAGCTGATTCCACATCCGCCTTCTTGGAACATTGATTCCACCATATGAAGTAGCTTGGCCTAGACCCCATGAGGTTTAGAGATCAAGTGGGAAGTCCTACCATACAGCCATAGAGCCATGCCAGTGACCACAGCCAGTACCAAGGGCCTAGGATGGTAGATGAAGCCATCTTTGACCATCCAAGCCTAGTAAAGCCCTTAGATGACTGTAGATGGATAGATGACCCCATCCAAAGTCAGAAGAACCACTAGGGATAGTCCATCCCTAATTGCTGACCCACACAATGAAGAACTTGTTGTAAGCCCTTAAATTGAATCTTTCTAAAGCACTCAGTTTTGAGGTGGCGAGGCAACAATAGTTAACTGATGCATATACCTCCTAAGGAAGATGACAGCAATTAGTGACTTTTATGTACCTTACACAAAGTAGATAGGAAAAACATTTCCATCAAATGAAAACTTTGGTTCAAGAGATTGGCAATTTCACTGGGGAATTGGACAAGAGTGCCTCTATCCCTTACAGAACTTAAGCCTGAACTGATGTTACTTCCACCCTCTCACTGAGTTTTTTTCTTCATAAAATTACTTCTAAGAGCCAGGTAGGGAAGCCAGGATAGCTCAGTGTGTTAAGTGCTCACTTTGCAGCGCCAGGGACCGAGGATCAAATCCCAGCCCCGGCCTGTGCGGACCCATATGCTGAACTGGGAGCTCCCCCAGTTCAGTTCTCTCTCTGTCTCTGTCTCTGTATCTCTCTCTCTCTGTCAAAAATAAATAAATAAATAATATATATTAAAAAAAAAAAAAAGAAGAGCCAGGTAAAACATTTGTATGCAGATTCATGTGAAAAGAAATTATTTTAGAAAATGTGAATAAAATTAATCTACAGTCTGTTTTATTTAATGTGATTATATTATTTGAAGTACAAAATTATTCCAAGATTTAGAGATATTTATACAATATTTATAAATAGCTCTGTGAGATAATGCTTGTGATTTTACTGCTCATCCAATAAAAGGTAAATATATCTAAGAATATTAGACATTCAGTCACATATATTAATTGATTTAATATAAAGATGTAATAATAAACATAAAAAGTACAATTATCTAGATAAGGTAGAGAAAGAAAGAGAGAAAGAAGTGGGAAGGGCTCAGAGTGGTCTCTATAGTTGTACATCACAGTTAGATGTGGAGCCATGAGAGGCGGGAACTGAACTGGGCACCTTTGGCAAGGAAGGCGGAACCTAGTATTGCATTCAGCGTGTGGGTTTGCACGGGCCGGGAATCGATCCCCGGACCTTGCAGTTGCAAGGTGGGTGCTCAACCTGCTGAGCTATCCCAGCATCTGCTTTGATTGTTTTTAGAGTAAACATTTATTAAGTGTTCTATTTTGTAACTCGTTATTAGTTATGGTTTACAAAAGAAAACAAGCTTGAATTTTATAGTATGAGCTAATTAATCACTTTTAGTGACAGTAGCAAATGGTTAAAACAAAATAGTGATGAAAAGAAAAAAGAAGGTATATAGTTTTAATTTTCATCTTTAAGTTAAAAAACATATGGAGATAAAAGAAGTTTTATGTTGTTAGAAATGCAGTTAAATTGACAACATATTTTCGGAGAAGTGAAGAGATAATATACGTGCTGCAAGGTCTATAAGTCTTTGAAGTATATTAGAAAAGTGTTTCTCTTTTTCACTATTTACCAAAAAAATGTGTTGACTTTAATCACAGAGAGGACAATTTTGGTTGAGTTTCATTGAAAAAAGGAAGAAAGAAATCTACATTTTTCATTAAAATCTCCATCAGCCATGTTTCCATTAGAGTTCACTGAAAAATGACTCATAAAACCAACAATTTTATGCATCAGGTGACAGGTTTTGACAGACACAGCGCTGCAGTTTTTGAGATATGCTACACTCTGAATGCTTAAACTGTGTGATTAGGTGTGCTTTATATGACTTCCACGTGCTTTACTGGCAAAATCTGACTTTATTTATACAAAATTATTCAAGTGAAAAAATGGTGTCTCTCATGTGAGCAAAGTCAGACCTCAATAGAGACCACAGGGGACTGGCTGGCCTTTTATTATCAAGCGAGCAGTCTAGTTCCGTAAAGGTAAGGCCCAGGTCTCTGTGGATAAGCACAATGGGGTTTTCCTTTTCGGCTGAAGAAAATAAAAGTAATGCATCCCACCATTTGATAAAGGAATTTTTTGTTTCAGCTTCTGTTAGTTCAGCTCTAGTAACAGAAACATCTACAAGTCTCCTATAAATATAAAAAGACAATGTTCTATATCTGTAATGTATATGCCAGATGTTTTTTTTTTCCAGATAGAAATTTCTGGATGCTAGTCTTTAGATAGTCTGCAGACACATTTCTGTGGACATTTTTTAGAATAAGTATATTGAGGAGCCAGCTTTTTTTTTTTTTTTTAATTAAGAATGTAGTTGTCAAAGTGTTCAAATTGACTTTTTCTACTTTGTTGTTAAATGAGATGCTTCTCTCTTATTAAAATGGAATATTAATCATGTAATGTAAACTAATAGAAGTCATTTTCATGTAAGGGAAACGGAAAGAGACATGGTTTAGAGACAAAGGGCCCTGGGTCTCCAACTCTAAGCTTCATGGTATTTGGAAAGTCAATTTCTGAAACTCAGAAACATACCTCTTTAAACTAGAGATAATGTCTTAAAAAGTGGTGCGAGTTTTAGGGTTATATTCTCAGTGTGGTATTTGATGGATAATAGATATCCCCCCAGATATTATTAGAACTAGTATATTTAATGATTTTCAAAAATGTTTTTTTCTTTTCTGTCAGCAATTAATTATGAAAAATGTAAATACTGTTTATGGAAACATACATGTGATTTTTATTTTTTTCAGTCTCAAAGATGATAGAATAAGGAGCATAAGCCTAAAACCTTTATCTGTTATGGAGACTAAAGATTTCCTTATGATATTCATAAGCTAAAGGAAAGTACAGGTGAAGATAACGAAAGGAAAAATACCTTTGTTATGTGTTATATACTTAGAAATAATAGAACATTTTTTGAGATATATTCAAGCTGAGAATTAGAGGATTAATTTTGACCCATAGTAATTAAAATGCAGAGTATAGTGAAAATATTAATTGTTCAATGTTAATTTAAAATTTTATAAAGTTAAAAAGCACGTTCCAAAGTCCACAAGTTTTCTTTTATATTTTATTACATTCATGAATCAGTATAATACTTTTAGTTTTCTCTTATATGTTACTACATTCTTTAATCAGTTTTTGTTGTTATATTCTTTAATGTAATATATATACACACACACACACACACACACACACACACACATATATATGTAATTTTTTTTCCAAAACCCGAATGAATTTGAGAACAATTTTGATTCTCAAAGAAAATCATAACAGATGCTATATAAGTAGATTTCTATGTTTTTAATTCCCAGTTATATGAAATTTTTCTTCAATAGCTTAAATTCAGTGTAAAAAGTTTTATTAATAAACATTTATAATTTCTCATTGTCTCCATTTAATTCCTTTGAATTTTAAAATTTTTAAAAATATTGATCTCTATAGAAACTGATTGATATATTGAAAGTTTTCCGTAAACATTAAAAAAAAACCCAAAAACTATCACTTTTTATTCCCACCTCTTTGCTAATTTATTATGATCTCATAGTGCTTTTCTCTGAACTTCTATATTTTTCACTATCTAGATCACACACTCTTGGCTTAAATCCACTTGACAAAAATATGTAGACATTTCAATGAAAGCTGACAGGGTTCAGGTATGTTATGGCTCAGCATTGTGTCCCCTGATGGATAGCACAGTGCTTGCAAAAATTTGCGATTAATATGTTTATTAAATGAGTGAATGAGAAGATGATCATAAGATCTCACTCTTCAAAATTTGAGGATTCCATCATTATCAGTCAAGATGTGCTAAAAACTTTGATTTTCTTTTCATTTGTTCCCCCTTTTATCGGCCTTTTTTCCTTTCGCACTCTTCCTCCTTCATCTTCTACCTTCCATCTTTTCTCTCTAGAAATGCAATGAACACCTCGCTGAATTGCGTTTTATAGGAAATAAGTTAAAAAGTTAGTTTATAGGTAAAATAATGTAAACATCACCCTTGAAAAATCCCTCCAGTCATCCATAAAGTCCTCACATCACACTGATTCATGCAATCTGGATAGTGAGATGTTCACATTATGTGCAGACATGGAGGCTGTGAGAGAACAGATTTCTAAACCCTATTTCATAGGACTAGTGTTTGGAACTGACTGACTTGTGGGAATATAGTCTTTCTCTCTCCCAGATAATTTCAATGTGTGTCTACGATATTTCAATCTTACATAGTGAATGCAAAGAGCATGTTTTGGGGCAAAACAGGGACCAATTCAGTTGTCCCAGTCCCCTTTTGTTATTGGATCAGTGGGCAAAATACTTACTAATATATATTTGTATGGTAGATAGCGTCATTTGTAAGATGGCAACTTAACAATATCTACCTTTGGGATTATTTTTGAGATTAACACAAATAATACCCGCAAAGTATTTAGAACAGTCACCAGTATACAAGGGCTGTCCAGAAAGTATCCGGGCATGTAATCGTTCCCGTTATATTGACAATGGGTAGATTTTTTCTAGATAGCCCTCATATAGTTAAGTGCTCAATAAATTTTCATTATTATTATTCCTAGATTCAGCTTATAGATGGCAATATTAGTTTTAAAATAATTAATATAAAGAATGTTAATTTTTTTGCCCTACAGCCTAAATGTGTTTTCCTCTGTCATCATAAAGTAGAAATTTTATAGAGAAATTTTAGAAATGTTAACAAATAGAAATCAAAGGAAAAGTTCATTCGATTTTCAGAAACAGGTTTGACTACTAAGAGCACACATACAAATCAATGTCAATCGAATTGCAGTATTCTCTACTGTTTCTATTTCTTCTGTTTGCGCTGTACTTGGGATTTCTTAGAGTCTTCTTCTAGTACTTCTGCCATACCCTTGAGTAATGCCTTTGAATCTCATGTCTGTAGTATTACATCGGTGGTGACATTTCCTGAGTATCTGTCTACAATGATGCCTTGGAATTCGAACTTATTCCATCCCAAAACCCTGTTCAGGTTCCCTAACATTCGAGTTCCAAGATGAGTGGACATTTGGATAAAGCTATGGACCATACAGTCAATACATCCCACTCAAACAACGTTTTGGCATTCAGATTCCAAAGCAGGATTCGGATTCCGAGGCAAAATTTGCTTGATTTTTTTTGTTCCGATTCAAAGTTGTTCGAGTTTTGAGACTTTTGGATTCTAAAGTATCACTGTATATAGCCCAGCTATCACAGATATTCGTATGCAAATATACTCAACATTACCATTTTGATGTCTGACAGACAGCTTTTTCTATTTCCTCATTTGTTCAAAATTAAATGCACCACCTTATCTATTAAACTGCTCCAAAAATTTTAAAATACTTATTAAACAAAATGAAAATATTATATTCTCTCTATACCTGATCCCCCATGTCATGTTTTTAATTCTGTAAACATTTATTGAGCATCTTCCTCATCACTGTATTATATAACAATTCAGGAGTGCAGAGTTTAAGGGTGGTTTCTCCCTAAACATTCATCTATGTGGGTTGATTCTGATAAGTTAGAGTTCTAAAGGCTGATTTTTTTTTTTACTTTAATCTCACTATCTACTCATATCCACTAACAGAATTTATAAATTCGCATTTATTGACTATACTTGCTTGTCTCCATTACTGTTTCATTTATGTTAGAGAACGTAGGGGCTAAAAGGAATTGGAGATAATCTAGTTTCTAAAAATTGGAGTTATTTTCTTTTTCATTGTCAAACAGCTATAATAATGAGACATGTAAAATTTAGTTAATATTTCTGATTGCTTTTGAAAATAATTTAATTTTTGTAACTGTAGTTTTCATTAGACTCCTAGATCTCTGAGGACAGAAATTGTATATCATTGACTATTATTCTCTCAGCCACGTATGAGCGCATGGCATAGAGTTGTAATTTAATGATTATTAGATTAAATTGTATCAGTTAACTCTTCAATTCAAAGGCAAATGAGTTGACCTTTATATATAAACTTCAAGGAAGAAAACTGAAGATGGCTCACTAGGAGACTGGGAGATTGCTGATGTGTTCTAAGTGTCTCCAAATATGGTCCCTCTATTAAATGAGCATAATTGTTCTCAATCTTTATTTCTTCTCAGTGATTAGATCTGGGTTGACCAGTGTGCAGCCTTATTTGAGATTGGCATCTCCTTCCAGAGCTCTTTACTCTGGGCCTTTATAGCATCATCTTGAACTGTTTATATCCATTTATGGAACAAATATCTGCCAATGCATTTTTTTCCTTTTTTTTTTAAACATGTTCAAGACCTTGATGTTTATTTTGATTGCTACTTTCTTGTTTATCACATGTACATGATTGCATTTGAAAAAAATAAAAGCTTTCCATTTGTTAGTCTGTTTCTGCATTTTTTGATGGCCTGCTTTGCTACATGTGGCAGAGTCTCTACTTGGCCTCATGAAGTTGTATATATTTCCACTGTCATCATATCAGTCATACACTTATAGTGAACTCCAGGCTCCTTTGCAATCAAAACTCTCCTATCTATGCCAGGTTTCTTATTCAGGAAACTTGTCATTTAGCTATTACTTTTTTATACTAATACATCTTGAGGCAGGAAGATGAAATACTTAATTGTCTACACAGCAACAATTTATGCTGTGATGTCACTCTAAACTGTACTGCTATCATTTGTACAGAAACCTATTATGAATCCTTAGTGCATTTGACCTATAATGTTTCACAGATGCACTTGTGGAAAGGTATTTCTTTGAATATTTCTTTGACATTCTTCTAAGTTCATAGGAAACATCTTTTAAAATTTGAGGATTATTATTATTTTTATTATAGCTGATTTTATTTGTCTTTTATAGTTTCTCTCCTTCTAATTACTTATTATTTATATTACTAGTTTAGAACCATTCATTTGTAATAGAAGTTGAAATGCTGCTAATGCAGTTTCTTGAGACACTGTATGAATCATCATGGTTTGTAAAAGTTAAATTTGCCTTGTAATGCACTCATTCTTACATCTAGGCTATGCGTGTAATTTAGTCTACCATCTCCTACGTGTGTGAAAGTAGATTAGTGCTAGAAATGGCAATAAAAATTGCTTGAGTATTTTCCTGTTGCTAACATAAAGTAGTTTTTTGTTTGTTTGTTTGTTTGTTATATATTTTTGTATGAGAAAAGGTGAATGAGAAGAGGGGAAAGGGCCCAGAACAGTCTCCATAGTTGTACATCATTAGTTGTGACATGGTTTCATTCCATACAAGTGGATGTGGGGTGTGTGGAGCAGGAACTGAATGGGGGTCTTCTGCGTGGGAGGTGAGAACCTTTGCCATTCAACCATCTCAGCGGTTACCAGGTGCGCCACAATTTAGCATATGGGTTGCATGGGCCAGGGCTGGGATTCAAGCCCCGGACCTCCTGATTGCGAGGCAAGCACTCAATCCCTTGAGCCATCATGGCATTCCCATAAAGTAGATGTTTTATTGTATGGCTTATAACTTCAAAAAGTAAAATTATCATGGGATAAGTAGAACAAAACTGTAATTCTGACCCCAATACAAGCAATTTAACTACATATAAAGTGAATTGAATTACTACTGTAATTAGCAAAACTTGTATATTGTTTGATTAATGACAGAACATCTTTCACACCTTTGGAAAGACAATACTGAATTACTAAATAAAACTTGAAAAATGTTTGAGCAGTTACATAAATTAATGAAAAACTTCTTTTAAAGTTACATTAAGTAAAAAAAAGTATGGAACATTAAAAAATATGACAAAAAATGTCTATGGTAGCTGACATTGTGAATACATTTAAGACAAAACTAGTGAATCTGAGTATAGGCAAGAGTAAAACTATTATTTTTCTTTTCTCTTTTTTTAAAGAAAACCATTGGTGGTAAGGGCCAATATGCCTTTTTTATTCATTCATTAACCCATATCAAATCTCATCATCATATACTTCAAGTTTGTCCAACCAACAGCTCGGGCTGCGTATGACCCAGAATGGCTTTGAATATGGTCCAACACAAATTCGTAAACTTTCTTAGAACATCATGAGATATTTTTGCAACCTTTTGTTGTTGTTGTTGTTAGAAATGGTGTATTCTATGTGTGGCCCAAGACAGTTCTTCTTCCCATGTGGCCCAGAGAAGCCAAAAGAATGCACACCCCCGATACACATGATCTCAATTGCCGGGTGATTTTCACATAATATTTTACTTTGTGGGAAGGTCCTTTGAAGCAAATGGTAATGAAGAAACTTTGTTGATGAAATGTCTCTAAATGTGCAAGATATCTGCAAAATCAATGCAATTTTTTATTTAGTATTCTCTCATAAAAAAGATTATATCAAAGCTATAATATAGTGATAGAGGAATTATTTATAAAATATTATTAGTATTACTATATCAACTTGAATTCTGAACACACTATTCAGTACCCTGGTATAAAAATATACCACAATATAATGGCACATTCTCTATAGAACTACGGTACATATAATTAGAATGTAATTGGATATCAGCTAGAAAAATCAATAATGCTGAAAGTTATTTTGTAGTTTTTACTTGTACAGTGAACTTTTTCAGGATACAGTAAGCAAATTAATCATTGAAAATCCCAAACTAACAGTGAACAGGAGTTGCTGTGTGAAAACCTGAAATGTAATTATGTATGTTTAGTTGGCAATAGAAGAAACCTCAAGACTTGGCTCTACTTCAAAGGAAAGAATCTTAGTTTGATGGAGAGGAGGCAGAGGACAGTGTTGGAACTGATGGACAAATATTCATGAGAAAATACATTTTAATAAAAGCTGAAAGCTATACAACATACTGAGTTTTGTGTGCAAATCTTTCAGTCCATTCCAATTAAGAATCAAGTCCTAAAATACAGAAGCCAGAAATTCAATGGCTAAACTAAATTGAAAAGAAAACAAACATTATTTTATCCTGATACACCTAGGCAGCCGTCCAAGCTATAGATCTTAGGCACACTATGCGCCACCCTCCCTATGGAGGCGGTGTCTACAACTTCAGTGACTAGCCTTGTTTGAATTCAGCCAGATCCTTTTTTGCTTCATCTCAACAAGAGATGGCTCTTCCTAATAGAACGTGCTCTCAGAGGACTCAGCATTCATGGTCAAAAGGAAGGCTCAGTGTGGCCTGTGTCTTTTTCTGCTGTTTAGTTCCTATTATTGAACAAAACTCAAAATTTAGAGTCACAGTCAAAATATGGTAGCAATTTAAGTGTGAAGCGCCCTCAGAAAGTCTGGATTTGGGCACCATACCCTGAGTCCCCATTCCACACCTTTCTTTTATCTCATGAGTGATGAAGGATTATTTGTTGCTTTTAGATAACCCGTGTTCTTGCTCACATGTGCAATGGAGATTATGTTCTCCCTCCAGCCCTTTTAAAGTCCCACACACCCAGATTTGCCATGTGTGAGCAATCTGCAGGCACTATTAGCCCTGCTTGAGTAGCTCTTGATAACACTCTCTGGGAAGTCAATTAAAGATGTCAGGGGGTGGGCGACTCTGCTTTTCTTTTACTAACAGGCATTTGGAGAGTGGAAAATGGAACTGTCAGGAACAGGTGATTTTTGGTTTTAGAGAAACTAAGGGGCCCTCGATTTTTGTCTTTTCCTCTCTGTTGAAACCTTTTTTCTTTCTGTGATCTTAAAACATGATCTATTTTAATATAATATCGAGGGTCAGTTAAACAATCCAGTAAATCATGAAAACCTTTGTTCAGTGATTAAAATATAAACAGAAGAAAATGTCTTACAAATTTGAGACTAGTGAAAATCTGTATGAAGAGGGAACTGATTTTTGTGTTAGAATATCTACATTTTAACTAAAATTCAATGATTGTTCATTAAGTATTTTGCATAAAAATACTTTGACATTATATTATAGTAGAGTGATTCTTTGTACTTGCTTGCTACACAATGTGCATTTTTTTGTGATAAAACTATTGACCCACTTTTTTGACATGCTTTTACTACGAAAGACTACCCAAAAAGTCAATGATTGATTTTTCCTTAATTAATATGTAGCAAAATTAAAATGACAACTTTATCTAAGCAAATTAATGTAAATATTTAAATCAGTTATTTTGTCCCAATAAATATTATTTTACTTAAGCAAAATATTATTCAATATTGCTTATTAAATATTACATTATTAAATTAATGCAATGATAGAAACTTTTCTATTTCATTGTTTTATCTGCCACTTTGCTATATACCTATGTACTTAATCAGGAGAATTATCACTGAAGGGTGGTATACGAATATACTTTATAAAGGAGACTATCAGGGATATACAGAAAATATCCAGCCAGCTAATATGAAAAATAGACACATTTATGGCTGGATTTTTTTTTCCACACCATCTCATATATAATTTTAAACCTCAGTGTCTATCTGATTATTCAAAACTGTGACAATGCACAAATACTTTACTTTTACTGAATCTTCATTGTCACCCTAGATGATAGGCTACATTATCCCATTTTACAGATGAAGCATAATTTTAGAGAGATTAGACAACCTGCCTCAGGTCTTATAGCTCATAATGCCAGGACTCAAACCAAAGGCTTTTATTCATTAAAACTTAGGGACCTAACCTGCAAAGGGCAATGAATAGCTGAAGATGCAAGGTTCTGTGTGTAATTGTAATTGCAAAAAACAATCTAAAAATAACTTCACAATGATTATCTTGATCCTAGAAGTGAATCATCTCGAAAAATTTACATATATTTTCTAACATTCTGTGAAAAAACAAATGAGAGTAGAAAAAAGTTTAAAGCCAACTAAAGATTTTTTTTTTTTCTGAAAGAAGGATTGATGTACATGTTAAAATATATAGGGATTCTGAGATGGCTTTGTGGGTTGAGCACTCGCCTTGCAGCCCCAGGGTCCAAAGATCGAATCTGAGTCCTGGCCAATGTGAAACCATATGCTGAACTGGGGTGTGCCCTCAGTTCTACTCTCATCAGAGTGAGCTTACCATATGGGAGGCCCCAGTTTGGCTCCCACCCCAAGAATGCTTCCCATGTAGGATGTCTCCAGCCCAGTTTCTGCCCTGAACAGCCCTGCATCCACCTGTGAAATGAAACAATATCGAAAACTAATGACATACAACTAAGGAGACTGCTCTGAACCTTTCTCTCTCTTTCTCTCTCTCTCTCTCTCTCTCTCTCTCTCTCTCTCTCATCAAAAACTATAAAAAGAAAACTAAAGAGAAGTAATAAAGCCTTGAACATACCATTGGAAAAGCTGTAACTGTTCATTATACAAAAAGACAGTAGTGTAATCCTGATCAGCACACCCACCATTAGGTATTGTACTCTACTTTTCGTTTTTATGAAAAACAGAACTGTAGAGAATCAAGCTCATATTAGAGATTTATTCAAAGAAATGTTTCATCATGAATTTTGAATTAAAAAAAGATTCATCCTAGTGTTCAAAACCACCATCTCACAGCCTAAGACAATAACTAATTATAATGATGACTTTTGTTACCAAATTAAATTATTTTTTAGTATACTTTAAGTTAAGAATCTGTGAAATATCTTGCTTAATGCCTCAATTTCTATTTCAATAATCTCAAAGTGTAGACTCTAAAATAAATAAAAAGATCTATTTTCAAATTCTGGGTCCTCTTCTGGGTAACTGGGTGATTTTGGCACCTTGGAAACTCTGTCTTTTCATTAATAAACCTGCCTACTTCACAGAGTCATTTTGAAGTGTCCATAGACCTTATAGGCAAGAAATTTTGACCATTATTAGACACTAATTTATCCCACCCTACTAAACAACTGAGATCTTCAAGTGTAACATTCAGAACATGATCTTGAAAATGTCAGTAATATAAGTTGACTTTTTCTGACCATTTGAATAATGTAAAATTTGTGAGTTAGTTTATAATTCTGAAAATACGAAACTACTGGCATTTCATAGAATATCATTCCACAGTAATGCCTCTCAAAACATACTATATACTTTTTACTAATACAAAAGACACACAACTTACTATATTTTTACTGATTAAAATCATTAAACCATTTTAGGGAACATGCTACTAATGATGCATATGTAATAATCAACTCTGTCCTGTTTAGTTGATAACAAGAATTGAAATTCTTCACTTATATCTCCATTCAGTAAATATTTATTCTGCACTTACTGTGTGCCAAGAATGCCATTCTAGACCCTGGGGCGAGAACAGTAAACAAAATTATTTTGGTCCCGGCTTTCATGGAGCTTGCTAACAAGCTATTGAAGATATCATGAATAAATAAACAAAGAAGAATAATTTCACATAGTGGCATGTGATACACAGGGGAAAAATTCCAGAGGGATGTGATATGTGTGATCATGTTGTTTCTTTATATTGTGTAGTCATAAAGTAGGGCCAAAAGGAATGAACGTATAAGCAGGAATTTGAGGGGCCAGAATAAGAGAACCAACAAGAAGCCTTCTGGGGAAGAATGTTTCACAGTGAATAGTGTAGAAATAGGACTAAGCAAGTCATTTTCCTAGGAGTGTTGTGTTTTAGGGAGATGAGAGCTAGAGGAGTGGGTATTGTGAGATGAGAGGCCAGATCTTAAGATGCCTTAGGGTCCAGAGTGAAGGATTTGGATATTTTTGTAAATGCAATGAGACCTTTGGAGAATTTGAAGCAGAAGAATGGCAAGATCTGTTTAAAGAGATTACTCTGCTATGTGGAGAATTGACTCTAAGAAGGGGAAGAGTACAAGTAAGATTGTTAAGAATTAGCTGCAGTGTTCCATGAGAGATAATAGTGACTCAGACCAAGTGACAAGAGTGAATGACTGTAAAGGAAAAATGGACAAATAGACAGATTCCGGATAAATTTACAGTCATCGGGCCTTACTGATAGACAAGATGATGATGACAATGATGATAATGATGACAATGATGATGGTGATGATGATGATGATGATGATGATGATGTGTGTGTGTGTATCATGAGTAACATAAATGGAGGGACACTAATAACTCCTTGAGCAATTTGTATACAATGGTACCACATTCAAAGACATGGACCATTGGGGAGAAAAAAATCAAGAATTTGGTTTTGGCCGTGTTAAGTTCCAACTCCTCTTAGACATTCAAGTGGTGATGTCATGCAGGCAGGTGGATGGAAGTCTTGGGTTCCAGGGCACTCAAGGCTGGAGCTATTCATTTCAGAGTTATCAGCATGATGGCAGGACTGGTAGAAGTTAACTGTGAAGAATGTGTTTCTAGGGCCACTACAGTTTTGAGTGGTACTGACTGTGTTTTAAGGACAGAAAGTTTCTGACAAAGTACATGCAAGACTAATGGCTAGTGTGAGGAAAACTAGAGGATTATCGTAGGGCACAAGATAAGAAATATAGATTAAAATTAAATATACTTTAGGCAGTGCTTTTGTGATGTTTCATGTAGGATTTGGGGAAGACTACAAGAGAATCACTAGGAATTTTCCACTTCTTAACTCTAAGAAATATTACCAAACACTTACTATAGATAAGCTACTATGGGAGAGAAACATGAAATAATTACATCTGCATTAGAGATATAGCTAATTTCTAATATAATTTCCACTTCAAAAGAATCACTAGGAATTCTCCACTTCTTAACTCTTAAGAAATATTACCAAGCACTTACTATAGATAAGCTACTATGGGAAGGAAACATGAAATAATTACATCTGCATTAGAGATATAGCTAATTTCTAATATAATTTCTACTTGACTCTTTCCCAGGTACTGACGTAGTTATCTCCTTATAAGGTACCAATACAAAGTCTAGTGAAGACAATTAATTGTAATATTTAATTAAGCCATCTACTGGTGCATAGAAATTCTATACTACCTAAATGTTAGAAATATTGAAAGAGATATGAAGACTACAGTAGTATATTTTAGTATTATTTTAAATGATTTCACTCTCTAATAACCACCATCTCTAATATGGCCACATATTAAAATTATAAAAACAACCAAGGCTCTGCAGTAACAAAATTATTTTTAGAAAATGCATTTTAAATTATTGATTTGCTTAATTTTTTAAGACTTGAAAATATACAGTGAACCCTTTTATTATGCAAATAGATTCAGTTTTGAAAACAATGAAATGATAATAAAACATTGTTTTTCTTACATTGTATTACAGTAATGAAGTTGTTACCTCTCAGTATGCATTTTAATGAGTTTTAACTAACATTTTAATGAGCTGACATTATCATAAACCAAAGGATTAGACAAAATCGAATTTACTGGTATAGAGAAAGAAAGGTTCTGCAAAAGTTAATTATATTGTTTAAGATGGAATATAATTCATTTAACGATATACTACACACTATCATCCTATAAGAAAAAAACTATATTAACAGACTGAATAACATTACTATACTTAACTTATGCATACATGTATCCCTTTTACTTGCTTTTAAAACAAAAATGTAATGTTTTATATATTCAAATCAAATTAAATATAGAAGTCACAGATCTATCAAAGAAAATAAACCAAAAGTATTGGAAAGTTAAACAAGTTTTTCTTATATTTTCTCTAAAGTAATTCGATGAATGAAAACCTGCACATGGAGATACGTCTTCATTTTTAAAGAAGGAATTATTTGTAATTCTCTTGGCACACGTATTTATGGTGGGCTTATAGACTCACAATGTATAATGTGGAAGAGATGAAGAACTTTTAAAAACTCAAGGCTATTTTGGCTCTTATGGACTCTGTGCTGATAGCAAATGTATGTGATGATTTAAACCTTTCTCAACGAGAACACAGCCACTATTAATCATGTCCTTTCCCTGTAACCTCTTCGATCTTTATCCAGTTCTTCTTGGAGGCCCCTAAGAGGCCTGCTCCAAATAGAACGATTGTCATCTTACCCACTTTTATGTCTCTTGTGTCTAGCTCAGAGTAGGCCTTCAGTTTTCTCAGCAGGAATGCTTTCTGAATTTTTATTCTATCTTAGAAAATAACTAATTCATCAAGTGATGTATTTTGATCTCCAAGGTCAACCTATTTCCATCCTGCGGATACATTGTTGACATTTATATTCCAAAGTACCATTCTTCTATAACCTTGCAGTTTGTATCACTGAGCAACTCTTATGAGAAAACAGATATCCATACCTCTTCACAACTCTGTGTTCAATATATAATCGGAAAGCACTCTTAGTCAATTTTTTTTACCCACACATTGTTATACATATGAATAAGTGATTAATACATGTAATCACTTATTATACTTATAATCACTTATCATGTGGGTATAGTGAAGTGTTTCCTATCCTTATTTCCCAGTTTTGTTTTTCTTTGTAAAGGCATTTGTTGTTGTTAATGTCTTGTGTATTCCTCCAGAGATTGTTTTATGTACAGGCAAGCACATTCCAGCATGTTTCTTTTCTTTTTGTAATTAATTAAAGCATACAATGCACATTGCAAAACCAGCTCTTGAAGCTGGGAGACTCCTTTAAGAAGCTTTTCTTGTTGAAAACAATGTTTCCCTCTTTTGTACCTTAACACCTTACCAATGTACCTTTCAAAGCAGCCATCTGATATTGTATGACCTTTTTTGAGTTACACTTCGTAACTTTTCTAAACCTCTTTAGCACCCTAAGGGCAAGATTTCTGCTTGAAATATTTTGTACTCTTTAAGTACGCTATATAGTAGTACTTGTACCAACAAAATATGCAGTACGTACTTATTAAATAAGAAAATAATGGGAAGCTGGGATGGCTCAGTGGGTTAAGCGTTCACTTTGCAGTGCTGGGGACCAAGGATCGAATCCAGGCCCCGGCCCTTGCAGACCCATGTGCTGAACGGGGGAGTGCCCCCAGTTCAGTTCTCTCTCTGTCTCTGTATCACTCTCTTTCTCTCTCTCTCTGTCAAAAAAAAAAAAGTATTAAAAAACTAAATAAATGATTAAAAAAACTCTTTTGTTACCCCCTCAAAAGTAGATACAATTAAAACTAATTGACATGGAAAATAGCCACTTTATTTGGTATCAATTAAACAAAGCAAAATTAAATTTCATGTTAAAATGACCTTTTAAAAATGAACTGAGTAAAAATGGGCAAATAAACTTTTCTCTTCAGAGGGACCAGTACCCTTTTATTATCCTGTTAATATTTTATAATACAAATAACAACTAAATATACTTTACTTCATGGTTATACTATTAGATATAAATTCCAGAGTCCTCACAGTAATTATCACCATTTAGTAACAATTACATACTATTTGACTACCTGACCCTCAAGACCTTAAAGCAAAAAAATATTTTACACACAAGAGAGGATTCTTGAAGATTATTAACTATTTGAAAGGAATTAAACATTGTTAATCATTAAACTGATTTAAAGTCAGGTACAAAAATAGAATTGTAAGACCCTTCTGGTATTCCTAACAATAATAATAATTCTCATTTACGAAAATTCTTCCTTTCCTTTATCCTGTGCTTTCCGAAGATCACTTTATTCTTTGTAATGATCCAAAGACTAAGTTTTAATATTTCTATTTTATAGATACAGAAGCTAAGTCTCAAAATGAATCAGGGCCTTGTATAAATCCATCCAGTTCATAAAGTAGAAGAGATGAGACTCAAGCTCCCACCTCTGACCAAGCGCATTATTTTAACCACAATGCCACAGTGTCTTTCTGCCAAACAGGAGTAGTTCCGTAAACATTTATTGAATAGAAATGCCAGGTCCCATGAAAGTAACTGGACAAGCTGATGGAGAGGGATGAGAGTACATTTCAGAAATAGGAAACAAACTGTGTGAAGGCCCCGAGGTGGGAACCAGCTTGTGATATTTCAGGACCTGAGATCCGACTGGTGTGGATTAAGCAATACGACTGAAGGGGAGGACAAGACAGTGGAGATTTTTAGAAGGTAGACTATATAGAGATAAAGAGGGGGTAGGTAAATATTCTGCCTGCATTTCCTGAAACTGCCCGGGCATAATTATGAAGGCTACTTCCTTTTGCTTTCCTAAGTAGGGTGATCTAATTCATAGGTAATGTTGACAGTCTTAGATTTTAGAAGGAATGATCCCCCCCCCCCAGCTCCTAGAGATATTACATTATGAGTGAAATTACATGTCTTTTAATTCAAACTACGTACTCAGCACTCTTATCAATTGACAGCATTGCTGGGGATTTAGTGAAGCCATCTCACATAGAAGCTCACTGAAGCAAGGTCTTCTTTTCAAGTAAATGTGGGGGAGGGAAAAAGGAAAAGAAAAAGAGCAATGGCAGTATTAGACATATGTTTTAGACGTCATTAGATTTGTAGAAAATAACATCTGAGATCTAATTTATTTTGAAAATTGTCCCTTTTGCCAACCTTAGAGGTTCCTTTTGTTGCTCACATTTTAAACGTTCTGCCCTGCATTCAGAAAAGTTTTAATTTGTCTGTTTACTGATAGTACCAAGAAACATGCTTCTCATTTTACTCCTTGTGGACAGTTTTAGGGAAGACTTGGGTGAAGTGGTTGACAAATATAGCCAACATTAGGGATAATACTATTTTGTGAATTTTAATCATTTGGGTCACAAACAGGCTTGAGGACAAAATTGTGAAGATTTGGTAGATTTTCTGACAAATCTTACTTCTCAAATCTTGGTGTGCTTCCAGGTAGAGAAGCTACAGCAAACACATGCAGCTAGGTCATCTTTACATATGTAGCTGGATCTTCTTCAAGCAGAGAGGATATAGCTCCATCTGTTCATTTTTTTTTAGGATTTATTTTTATTGTTTTTGAAAGAGAGAGAGACAGAGAGAAGAGGGAGGGCCCAGAGCAGTCTCCATAGTTGTACGTCATCGGTTTTTCCACATAGTTTTGTTCCACACAGATGGGCAGGGGCAGCACAGGGTGAGAACTGGGTTGGGGGCCTCTCGCACGGGAGGCTCGGCCCCGAGAGGCGGGGGCCCAACCTGGGGTGAGAATGGAACTTGAGGCTCCCCACATGGGAAACACACTCCAGTTCAGCATATGGGTCCAGGGCCAGGCCCAGGACTTAATCCTCGGACCCCAGGGCTGTAAAGCGAGTGCTTAACCCTCTGAGCCATCCCAGCTTCTCCATTTTTTTAAATATTTTAACAGTTTTGGGGAAAACACACTTATGATGCATGTTCATGATGAGAACTCAATATTTTTTATACCTAAAGAGACATTTATAATTTGTTCTCTGATATCTCTTTGTTTTCATAGTGTACGTTGCAAGGTGGGGTGGGTGGGCTGAGGAGGGGTGGACTTGGCATCAGGGATAAAGGAAGCTGTGCTTCTCATAGGTGAACAAAAATTGCCTAGCACTTTGTTTTTCACTTGTTGTCAAGTACGAGTTTTCTGAAATAATTTACATGTGACGTTTATCGTATTTGCATTCACAGAAGTGCTTGGATATGTTCCTTGCTTCCTCCTCTCCTGCTTAGCTGTGAAAACATGGGTGATGCTTTTGAAGATTTATGGTAGATGGGTAATGAGATTGCTGAATGTTAACTGCAACATTCAGAATTCATTTGGTGGCAAAAGAAAAGAAGGTAACTGGGTCTTTGGGATAGAGTAGAGAGATGATAGAGCTTTTTTTTAAATCAGCCAATTTAATAATAAATATGTTATATTCTGGATTAGGAAACATTTCAAGCGTCTTGTCATATGGTAATCAAATAACACACTTCCCAAAGAATATAGAATGTCAAATTGCATTCATTTCAGGACACTTCATGACAGCTTAGAGTAATATCCATATTTTATGTGGTGGACATATGCAAATCTTACCATTGACTGGAAAAGATTGAAGAGTCCACAGACAGGCAGGGCATGAATTTTTTTAAAAATAGTCTCATTGTGTCATTAAAAAGTCAAATAACTCTCATGTACTTAGGGTTTGTTCTTTGCTCCTGTGTAAAAGAGTATACTCTCAAAGGGGTCATTTTTGGGTTCACAGATTGTGGTGGGAATTCATGGTTGCCACCTTAAATCAGACTTCTAGTGATTATGGTTATGAAATGTGTTGTTTAAATAAGTAAAATGACTGAAATTGTGAAATCAGAAGAATCAAGTCGAAAGCCCATAGATGTATTACAATCTGTATCCCCATTATTTGGAGATCTGTTGTGTTTCAGGTATGTTTCAAGTAGAAAAGAAAAAAGGATAAAACAACAGTAGTTTCAAAGTAACTGGCATTCTTGACAAGGAAGGTTTACCTTGACCTTCTCCCAACTATCATTTCATCAGCAGGGGTGAGATTACCTTGAGACCCTTCCAATAGGTGATAAATCACACGTAAGTTCCAGGACACTCATGCACTGCAGGGTGCCCTAATGTGTAATAATCCTTAGACTATTGAGTTTATAACTCATGACATCTGGCAGTTATTTGGCATTGTAATTCATGTTGATCATGCACATTCGAATACACCATGGGAGAGAAATATCGGAGCAATAACCCGTTGATACTAGGAGAGAATGGAGTGACAGGAAGACGCTGCTGAGACCATGTAACTCTGTGAACTTGGCTGTGCTAGTCAAGCTTTCGGATAAGGACTAACAAGGTGCGAGGACAGTGGCAACCTGCTGGGATCCAGGGTGAAGCAGCGCGTTAATGTTTTATTGATAGCACTCTTTATTCTTTATTCAAGTTGACGTTTGTAGCTATAATGCAGTAATGGATTCTGAAGTTTGAATTTAAATATGTACTTACATATATTTTAAATTTAAATGTGTACTTAAATGTATAAATAAGCATATTGGATTAATTATGTTTTACAAATACGTGTAAGTGATGTGTCATCACCTCAATTTTGGGTTTTCTTTTGTGTAATACTGAGTGGCTAAATGAGGAGACAGAGTGGGAAGGGAGAAAAAGGGGAAATAGTGGGCAATAAATGGCCTTCCTCAAAACACCTGTAACTGTTCTCCCTGACACGTCCCAACCTGACTATGTTGGCCGAAGACATGAGGCTCATGGGACATGAACCAGATTGAAAAGCTAGAAACAGAGAGATGGTTATGTGTCATGTCCTGTAAATGGAAATCCTATGAAGAGGTTGTGATCACTTATTTAAAGATTTATTTATTTATTATTGTTTTTGACAGAGAGAGAGAGAGATAAAGAGACAGAGACAGAGAGGAGGGGGAGGGCCCAGAACAGTCTCCGTAGTTGCACATCATTGGTTTTTCCACATAGTTTCATTCCACAGGTGGGTGCGGGGCTGCACAGGGTAGGAACTGGGCTGGAGTCTCAGCCCGGTGAGAACTGAACTGGGGGCACTCTCCAGCTCAGCATATGGGTCCACACGGGCCAAGGCCAGGATTCATGTGATCACTTATTTAATTGATTCTTTGTTAGTTTGTTTAGAGCCAATGCCAAACCTAGAGAAAGTATTACAAGCTTGAAGTAATTGCTGTTCCCCCTTGTTACCATCTTGGGCAACATTATTTAATGCTTTTTTTTTTTTTTTTTTTTAATGCAAGCCTGTGTAGTTCTGACTTTTAAAGTAGATGCATTATTTATTTTAATATTCAGAGTAATAAGCCTCACTGTGACTAAGACTGGGATTAGTCCTAAACTGGCAGGCTCTGGAAGGCAATTGTTTGAGTAGTAAGGCAGAACATTTTGGGGTTTCAGGGACTTTGTTCTGAAGGAGAGGAAGGGATTGCTTTGAACATGTTTAGGCCAGCGCCTGCTGTTCTAGACACCCTCCTCCTCCTCATCTACTAAACTTGGGCACAGTCTCTAAGCTTCCCTCACTCCTTTGATCTCTGTCTGACTCTAGGGACATCAGAGACACATGAACCATTTTGGGGACAGTGGCACTTTAAGAAAAAAAAAGAGGAACTGATTAAACATTAATTAGCATCAATCCCCAACTTCCCCCTAAGCTAATGGATAGGGTATGCAGATCGCTGTCAAATAGAGGCTAGGCTTTGCCAAAAATAGGACTTCCAAGTGTTGAAGTGGTGCCAACTGCCGGCCCCTTAACTCAAACCGGAGGCAATGATTGCCAGAGACAGGCCTGGAGTCTGCCATGGTCAGATGTCACCAGTTCACAGTGCCACGTGGGATCCAAGAGTTTATGAATGATCTCAACACTCGGTCCCCAAGGAGAACATATGCATTACAGAGGTTACAGATACAAATTACAGAGAGCACAGCATTTCCGTGTGATTTCTAAGAATCCTTCAGCAAGTCTTAAACATTAATGGAAAACATGAAGGAAGACTTGGCACCGGTTAGCAGGACTTCAAATGTTATCCTGAGTGAGGATAGACTGAACTTAAAAAAGAAAGAAGGATCCAAGAATAAATGCTGGGCTAAGATTTGGAGCCTGCCATTCTTGCTCGAATGGTGTGTTTTGTGTGTTCCATTCCCTGCTGAATACCAGGCTTCACAACAGACTGTGACTTGGAAACAAACAAGTCACAGGGCTTCCTTGTTTATTCAATATGCTCCAGTTCAAACCACTGGTTTATCGGGATCATTTGCTGAGTGAATGTGTGTGCACAGGGACTCTTAGTGGAGACGGAGGGTGAGAGCTTCTCATTTTGGAATTGTCAGCATACTATGGAGGTGCCAGAGTGTCAGCTTGCACAGCGGTAGCAGGAGGTTTCCCCACTGAGTTATTTCTTTCCCATTCCCCTTCTGTGCAGAAGAAACCACTTACGACTTGTTCCCTAAATATCAGATTTGATTGTCTATTTGGCTCGTGTCTGGCCTGCCCATTCTGACCAGATTTCCTTTGATTGTACCAAATGTAATAAAGTTGTTTGTTGTGAAGGATGATTCCTCTTTGGATGTATTTGATCTTTCCGTCATTAAAACTTCAGCAAAACATACAGAATGGTTACAGCTTCTCAGTGGGTCATTTTCGGTGAGAAGAGGAGATTCGATGTAACCTGGACAAAATAGGAAGGAAAACTTAGGTAGATCACATCACTGGGAAGTCCAGAGTTAGTACCGGCTCCAGGATTGATTTCTGCAGGTGTGCCTTCAAGAAATCTGTTTGTTTTCGCTTTTTGTTTTTCTAATGTTCGTAGCCTCAGTTTCATGATGATGCTGGAGCTCCCCCTGGGGTCCCCGCATGACAGCCAACGACAGTCATTTAGTGCAGCACTTGCTCAGAAATGCAGGAGATGGACCAGAGTTTCGGGATGGTTGAGTTTACCTCTGATCGTTCCCCACGGTGCTGCTGGCGGTGGGAGAGTTAAGAAAGCCATGCGTACCTGGTGTAGGAATGACTGTCACCTTTATTTTTAGTTCATTGTGATATTTACTACGCTACACTATAATTTGTGCTAACAGTTTTACTGGTTGCACATAAATCTGTTGTTTTGTTTTGTTTTGTTTTGTTGAATGATTGATTTTTGACCTTCTTGAACTGCCAGACATTTATATATGCTCGGAGGTAGGCAAGTCAAATGCACTGGCTCTTACACCCAGCTACATTGAATTTTTCTTCCTAATTGTCATTTTAAAATTGAATTAAAACATTGTGGTCTATTTTATATAAAAAGAAAACACTGAACCACATCTCTTGAAGAGCTCATCAATTCGGCCAGCCTATTAAGAACGTTTGAGGGGGTGCCGGGATAGCTCAGCAGGTTGAGCACTTGCCTTACAACCTCAAGGGCACATTAAAAGAAATTTATTGAAAATCATCAGTGTGTAATTTCATTTATTATCTACATGCATGGCTACAAGTTTCTGAGTAAGTATGAAATTTACTCAAATTTTATATTTATAAGGAAGGCTGGGCTAGCTCAACAGGTTGAATACTTGTCTTAAAACCACTACCACTAAGTCTGAGGATTGAATCCCAATCTTAGCCCCTGCAAACCCACATGCAGAACTGCAGCACAAAGTGGTAACCACCGAGCCCTGCAGTGAAGGTCCTTAACTTCCATTGGAGAGGCCCCTAGTTCAGTTCTTGTCCTGTGTGGCCCCACACCCACCTGTGTGGAATGAAACCATGTCACAACTAATGATGTACAACTATGGAGACTGCTCCGTACCCCTCCTCTTCTCTCTCTCTCTCTCTCTCTCTCTCTCTCTCTCTCCTCTCAAAATAATAAAATAAATCTTAAAATTTTTTTAATTTATATTTAAAAACAAAAACATGCATCCTACAAGCCTCACTTGAGATTTGTGGTTTTTTCTACTAGAAGTTTCGGGCCACAAAGCTCTGACAGTTCCCAGGCATGTGCAGAGAGCCCCTGCCCACAAGAAAGCCTTCTGCTTGCTCATCTCTGCTGAGTTGCTGTCGGTTTCAACTGCTGCTGGTCATGCTTTTCATTAAAATGTCTTTTTAGGATACCTTTCTCACCATCAGTTTAGTTTGTGGTGGATGGTTGTCTTTATCCAGTGATGTGTATGAATATTTTATTCAATAAGATTTTTAAGCTGTCTATTCTGAATAATGGAAGCACCTGCACCTTGTACTTCAGAAATGTATTTTTCAACACCCTATTCATTATGCACTCTCATCTCAACATTATTGCTCATTTCTTTCTGTAAACTAAGGTGGATATGTCTGAGTAATGATTTGCCTTGCCTTTATTTACTGAAGAAAAAAAAAAAATTTTTTTTAAGGTTTATTTATTTTTTTATTTTTTATTTTTTTGGCAGAGAGAGAGAGAACTGAACTGGGGGAGCTCCCAGTTCAGCATATGGTTCCGCACGGGCCAGGGCCGGGATTCGATCCTTGGTCCCCAGGGCTGCAAAGCGAGCGCTTACCCCGCTGAGCCGCCCCGGCTTCCCCTGTAGGATCTCTCAGGAGGCTGCGATGCAGGTGTTGGCCAGGGCTGTGGTGTCAGGTGAAGGCTCAGCTGGGGAATTTCAAATTCCAAATTTATGGCACTGTTGGCAAGAATTGGATTCTCTGGGGATGTTAGATTGAGGGTTTCAGTTCCTTGCATGCTGTTGGTTAGAAGCTGCCTTCAGATCTTTGACAAATGGACTTTTTGATTGAGCAAGATGAGGAAACACATGAATAGAGAGGAAGGATAGAAAGTGACAGAGAGACAAAAAAGTAGAGATAGACAGAAAAATGAAAGTTACCTTCTTTTGTAACCTAATCTTGGAAGTGAAATTTCATCACTTGGCAATATTCGGTTCATTAAAGGCAACTCATTAGGTCCAGCCCATGATCAAGGAGAGGAGATTACACACGGAAATACATTCTGGGAGAGAGTGATCATTGAGGGGCATTACTGAAAAGGCCAATTTAGTTTATTATTTGAGAGGTAAAAAAGAGAGAGAGAGAGAGAGAGAGAGAGAGAGAGAGAGAGA
>PVKE010021785.1:0-5000 GCA_004027555.1 Craseonycteris thonglongyai
CACACCTTACCACTTTTATTTCTTTTCTTGCTCAAGTTATTGTTTTTCCCTAACATAACATCTTCATAATATCTGTCTCTATTTACCTATACCTAAAGACTCTGTTCATGAGTCCTGACCTACAAAGACTACTTATAAGCAGAACTAATCCTTCCTTCTCTAAATTATCCTAATAAAATTTACTTCACCTTTATCCTTCTGATGACATTGGCCACTTTCTTCATTAGAACATATTTAAGCATTTTTAGCTTCTCTGTAAGACATTATTAGCATCTAGAAGAGAAGAATCACAGCTGATTCATTTTTGTATAACCAAATGCCTAATAGTGCCTGGATTCAATACAGTAAATAGAATAGAAAAAAAATGGAAAAAATAACTTATGTAGGTTTCATTGTATATACTCTATTACCATTTTAACTTTATTTTTAGGATTTTGGTGTCACCTCTTTCCCATAAGACGTGCAATAAATGTAACTGCTGTCTTTTTGAAGAGTGTATGCAATTTCTATGCTACAGAATCTTAAAGCAGTATCTTGAGTTGGCAACTATCATTGGAGTTAGACATTGAGGGACTTTTATGTCCTACATTATGTTGGCTTTTGCTTCATGCTCTCTGAAATTTGGTTTCCTCTTTTGTAATATTAAGAATAAGATCTCTGTCAATATTATAAGAAATAAGAAGCAATTCTGAAATTTTTAATTTTTTAAAAAATCTTTGTGTTAAAATATTCTGTATTACCTTATCTTCCTCACATATATTTTCATTATTTTAAAAATAAAAAGCAGATTTTTTGATATATTATAAATGTACTTAAGGAACAACACTTATGTATTTCAAGTGGACTAGTCATTATCCCTGTAGTGCAATTAAATTAAACTTTTATGTTTGATGTGTGAATCTGAAAATTTATGAACAATATAAAAATAGAATACTCATAGTAGCATATACTTTATATTGAATAGCATGACATATTTTTATTTATTTAGTGATCTCTAGTCTATTTTTTTTTTAACTGAACTGGGGGCCTCACTGTGTTCCGGAAGCACCCCCAGTTCAGCATGTGGGTCCACCTGGACCAGAGCCGGGATTCGATCCTTGGTCCTTGGGGCTTCAAAACGAGCGCTTAACCCGCTGAGCCATCCTGTCTTTCCCACTCTCTAGTCTTAAGAAAGAATTTTATTCATTGTTATTTATATGTTGAATGTATAAACTAGGCGCTATTATAAAATGAGAAGAGGTGGCTTTTATAAACTGTAAAGTTAATACTCAAAGTGAACTATTCTACTATGCACCTATAAAAATGGCCCAAATTCAGAATATTGACAATACCAAATGCTTGTGAGACTGCAGAGCAACAGGAACTCTCATTATTTGCTGGTGGAAATGCAAAATTGTAGAACTACTTTGAAAGGCACTTTTGTGGCTTCTTACAAAAAACTATATATACTCTTGCCATATGACCCTGCGAATGTGCTCCTTGGTATCTATCTGAAGGAGATGAAAATGTATGTTTACACACAAGCCTGTGTGTGGATGCTTATAGCAGCTTTATTCATAACTGCCAAAACTTAGAGGCATCGAAGACGTACTTCAGTAAAGGAATGGATACATAAACTGTAGTACATACAAACAATGGGATATTACTGAGCACTAAAAAGAAATGAGCAACCAAGCCATGAATAATAAGCCCGAAGGACAGGCATTATGCTAAGTGAAATTAATCAAACAGACAAATATAGCATAAACTCACCTTTATATGAAATCTTAAATTACAAAAACAAACAAAAAACCAAAAAAACTCCAAACTTAAAGAAACTGAAAAAGCCAAACTCATAGAAGGAGCCAAGAATGATGGATAGGAGAAATGGGGAACTACTGATCAAAGGGTACAAATTTCCAGTTACAAGATAAATACGTTCTGGGGATTTAATATATAGCATGGTGACTATAGTTCACAAACAATACTGTATCATATATTTGAAAGTTGCTAGGAAAGTAGATCTTAAACATTCTCACCACAATAAAAACTATAATTATATGAGGTGATTCATGTGTTGACTAAACTTATTGGGTAATCATTTTGCAATATATACAAATATCAAATAATCATGTTTATACTTTAAACTTACACAATATTACATGTCAACTATATCTCAATAAAGCTAGAAAATGTTTTAAATCAATAAAGAATGAAATAGAACATGATGACACTCAAATCTAGGGAAGTAAGCAAGGAGAATCATGAAGGCCCTTAGACCTCAGGACTCTACCAAAAAATGGTTAAAGTGGTTCAAGAACAAGAGTGACAGGATGATATTTTCATCCAGAGTTTTCTGGGATTTAAGTATAATTTCAAGAGACTATACTGGATGTGGGGAACTTCTTTAGGAGGATTCTATGAAAACCCTGGGAAGAGAGACTGGTTTTTCAGGACTAAGAATCTATTTGAGAATGGAAAGGTGAAATGGATGCTCGTGTTTAGGAGTTAAAATCAACATATTTTGGGAATTGTTGATGTGTAGGGTGAAGGAGAAGAAAGAATATAATGCCTGTGTCAATGCCTTGATCACTGCCAATTGGAGTATAGGACTGGCTTGTTTACAACATATAGAGTCTGAGTTGTTATGGAACATTTAAGTAAGTATATGAATGGAGTGTCGGGTAATCAGACCTACACTTGTGGGTGGGAATTTTGTTTTGGGAGCCATATCAATTGCAATTAGAGACTTAGAAATGAATGAAATATCCAATGGGAGAAGAGATCCTGGGTAGGAAGAACCCAGAGAATCTCCAAGACATAGTGGATTGGCAGAGGAAGCAGTGACTACAATGCAAGAGTAGCTAGAACTCTAAGGAAAAGAAAAGCAAGAGGATATGGTATTCTAGAAAACAAGATTAAAAAGCGCTTCAAAACGTTTAGTGGAGGGGAAGCCAGGATGTCTCAGTGGGTTAAGCGCTCACTTTGCAGCGCCGGGGACCGAGGATTGAATCCCGGCCCTGGCCCATGTGGACCCATGTGCTGAACTGGAGTGCCCCCAGTTCAGTTCTCTCTCTGTCTCTGCATATCTCTCTCTCTCTCTCTCTGTCAAAAACAATAAAAAAAAAAAGAATTTTAGTGGTAAGGAGGGAGGAGGGTAGGGGAAGAGAAAAGAAGAATCAAATACATAGTGATGGAAAGAGAACTGACTGGGTGGTGAGCACATAATGCAATACATAGATGATGTAATGTAGATTTATACATCTAGAACCTATGTAATTTTTACTAACCAATTTCATCCCAATAAATTTAAATTTGACAATAAAAAAAAAGAATGGAGTGAACATCAGTTAGTTATTAACCCTTTTAGTGTGACAGGCCGACATATTGGCTTTTGCCTCTCTGGGGAAAAATGCGGTGGGCCAATATATCGGCTCATACGTAGACCATAGTTAAACACACTATAACTTATTATATTTTTTCTTGTATGATGTATGACTGAAATAATTACATTTCTTTTTCAGACCATGTAAAAGAATAGTATTATTATTAACTAATTCAATTTATAGAAAACTAAAAAACCGCATATGGATATCTAAAACAATAACTTCATAACGTTTTTTTCCTAAGGTGATACATTTTATTAAATTATCCTTCTCATTTCTCGCTAGTACAGCTGGCAGAAGGTAGCACTAAGAGGGTTAAGAGCTTAAATAAAATATATTCTGCAAGGTATACATTATATTTGGAAACTTATGTATCAAAATCTACCACCATTAAGAACAAAGGTGATTATAATAATGACAATTATAATTATTGTTATTATAAATATTATTGTTATTATTAAGTCTTGACTAGAGATATTATTTTATTTTTAACTAAGTTTTGTAATGTCAATTTTATAAGCATATTTTTATCCATTGATCCTCCTGAAGTAGAAGAAACACTCTTTATAATTGAATTAAAAATGACAATCATGCATACTTCAAAATCTACATACAAATATTCAGGTTATTATCTGATAATCTGAAGATGCCTATGGTGACACTTACATTTTTTAATATCGAATAGCTCTTCTAGAATTTAAATTTAACTAGCTGATGGTTTTGGAATGTGTGATGTTGTCCATATAGTGGTTTATTTTTAAATGCTTTAGAATAAGCAGTGTGCTGTTTGTGTCTGATTTACTTTAAATCCAGGGAGTTTTTAGCACCCAAATTACCCTCATTAGGAATCACTGTTCTGGAGATGGCTCTATAAACACTATAAATATAATTATCAAAATCATTATCAGGAGTATGTTATTTAGCTAGAAATAATTCAAGATGTGTTATAGGTTGTAAAACTCCAGAAATATAAAAGCTTTATAAGCTACTTATAAGGAATTGAATAAGTTTATGTAAGCTGTTTTAATATACTGAAGTTTATATCCTAAAACACATCTAGAAATACACCAGCAAGTTTATTTTCTGTGTACACAAAACACAAATATTTTTTAGAGGTCACTGAGTTAATATTTTCTAGAGGAAAGCATTGAAAACCATTTTCAGATTTTGACTTCATTTAATTCAGTAATACTATAATTAAAATGATTAATCAAGTGATAACTTGCATGCCTTAAACATACATTAAGAAGTATAAACTTTTTTTTTCCCTTTTGAATGCATCACTGTTTATATTTTAGAGTGTGAACTGTTTTTAATCCTGAAGATCAATGAAGATGTCTGAAAAAATTTTAGAGTTAAGAAACTATGACTCTTCACTCCCTCCTCCTGGTTTGTTAATTCTCATCCAAGAAACTCAAAGATATTTAGCCTTTTATGGATAAGCAAGAGAAGTTCAGGTGGAGAGAATCATGCCCAGTTGGTAAAGGGAAATAATGAAGAAAATATAAGTCTCAAAAAGTCTACTTTATCAAGCAGAATTTTATGTTAACCATCCTAGATACTCCCAGAGAAAAACAATCACACATTTCGTGTTTTATAATCCTCAGTGTCAATGTTTTTCTACATCGAATGCAA
>PVKE010021785.1:10000-26178 GCA_004027555.1 Craseonycteris thonglongyai
CAACACTGTTCACAGTGGCCAAGTCATGGAAACAACCAAAGTGTCCTTTGGTAGATGACTGGATAAAAAAGCTGTGATAAAGTGGAATATTACTCAGCTATAGGAAAAGATGAAATACTGCCATTTGCAACAACATGACTAGAACTTGAGATCATCATGCTAAGCGAAATAAGCCAGGCAGAAAAAACTAAGAACCATGACTTTACTCATATGTGGAATATAAAACTGAGAGCAACAAAAAAACAAAATCTCATGGACATATTCAATAGTTCAGTGGTTACCTGAGGCTAAGAGGGGGAGGGGGAAAAGGGGGAGGGGAAGCTAAATATTTGGTGATGGAAAGAAAGCTGACTCTGTGTGGTGAATACATATTGTAATACATAGATGAAGTACTGTAGAATTGTATACCTGGAATCTGTGTGATTTTTACTAATCAATGTAACCCTAATACATTTAACAATAAAAAAGTAAATAAATATTTTAAAAATCTAATTATATTATATTATATGCCATTACCTCACTGAGGGGGTAAGAGACAAGATGCTGACCTAAGAAACTTTGGAAATTAATGAAGATGGTGAAACTTCATTTTATATTATCTATGTAAATGTATAAAAGTACTGTTGTCTAGTTGGTAACGTTGTTTCCCATCGAAAATTCAGAATCAATATATGCCAAAATATTCTAGTTTCACTTATGCCTTCTCTTTATTTTTCTTTTTCCCCACAGTGCTAACAGTCATCTGAAACATTGGGTTCCTTTTTGTTTAATATGTTAATTGCTCATTGTTTCCCCCTATTCAGATAGGAGCTCTAGAGGCAGGCATCTTGACCTACATCATAGTAGGTTCTAAATAAATTTTTTTGAATCATTTTTTAATTGAACTGAATATGATTTGTTAAGTGTCAGTATAATGTTCCCTGAAGACACTACAGAAAAAAAAAAGTTTAATATGGAGACTCCAGAACCAGCTCACCTAGAAATGAGTTCTCTCTCCAACACATATCTGCTCTATGACCCCAGAGAGGTTGCTGAAAGTTCAGCTTGGGAACCTGCCATGGTATATGGTTAAAAAGCAGGTTCAACTATCTCTTCATCCTACCATCCATATACTTACATTTCATTTCCTTTGGGGAGTAAGACTACAATTTTTTTCTAAACCATTAATATTTTGTTCTTTTAATAAACCAATACTGAGGCAGGTAGGAACAACTTCTATCATAGGTTTTTTTTTTTGGTTTTTTTTTGTTAAATTTATTGGGGTAACATTGATTGATATCAATTACATTGTTTCCTGGTGTACAATTCTACCTTACATTGTCTATACATCGCATTACGTGCTCACCACCCAGAATCAGCTCACTTTCCATCACCATATGTTTTATTCCCCATCCCTACTCTCCTCCCCCACCCATTTCTCCCACCCACCTCCCCTCTCACCCTCAGGTAACCACTGAACTATTGACTGTGTCCATAAGTCTTTGGTACATTTATCATAGGTTTTAAAATTGTATCTCTAAAGGCTCTTTTAAAAATCTATGGGGGAAGCCAGGGTGGCTCAGTGGGTTAAGCGCTCACTTTGCAGCCCCATTGCAAAGGATCGAATCCCGGCCCAGGCCCATGCGGATCCATGTGCTGAACTGGGGAGTTCCCCCAGTTCAGTTCTCTCTCTGTCTCTGTATCTCTCTCTCTCTGTCTCTCTCTGTCAAAAACAATTTTTAAAAATCTAGTTTATTTACAATAAAAAGACATTTGAGAGTCCTTAGAGATGAAAGAAATAATGTTTTAGTTGACGTTAGCTACATCAGAGTTCACTCAGAGCAGTGTTCCTACCAGAGTAGTATAACGAGTAGTTTGGTCAGCAAGACTATTAATTGAGAAAGCTGGCAAATTGAAATTTTTAGTTTTCTAATTTAGCATACACAGAGAACACTCATTTTGTGGAAATAACGAGCCAATCTGGTAGTGATTATCATAGGTTACAATTGGAGAATCAAATACCCAATTCTAAGGATAAAGTTAGCAGAAAAAGGATTGATTCTCTACTAACCACTACATTCTGAAGATCGAAGACCAAAGATTTTATTAGATGTACTTAAAGAAACTTATTTCTCTTAAATTACTAATAAAAATGTTTGAGGAGGGAATTATAACTATTTTGAAACAGTTTCTAAACTTGTTTTAAATATTTTGTAAGCATTGAAGACATTTAAGCATATTAAGTACTAAGAAAAGCTAAATTTGCTGAATTAAAAAATATATAAATAAGTATTATTTATTCCCTGAGCCTGAATGATAATATCATCAATCACAACCAAATGATATTGAGAAGAACTAAGTCTATGGATACAGGACAGAATGATAAATTCCTTGTAATGAAACTTGAAAGAAAGAGAAGAATTTCAGTAAGATATTAATCCATAATCAAATTGTTCTGTTTTCTTGCAAAGGTGAGTCAATATTTTGTTAGCTCTCATTCATAGTACCAAAATAATCTTTACATCATTATGCCACCAACTATTCATCTTCTAACTTTTCAAGACCCTTATCATCTCTGACCAGATCAACCACAGTAGTAGCTTCGTACAAGAAAATTTCATGGTCATTTAATGTAGGTAATCATCTTGAATGATTTTGGCTTCAGTTAGGATGACCCAAGTTGCCATCATCTCATAGGGGTTTGTTAACCAACAGTATCCCAGAGAGGAGCCACAGTACAATCCAAATTCCTCAATATTTCCTGAGTGACCTGTATAACCATTCCTCAGATGCTGAGATTGAAACTGGAGGGACAAAAAAGAGCATTACATTCTATTTGCCCTTAGGTTGGCCATAATCTTGTAAAGGAAATAGGTGTGTAAATAAATAATAATGATACAATGTGATCTATAACAATAGATCACAATTGTGTACAATAAATTTTGCAAAGTAGGGATTGTATTTAGCAAATCAGAGAGTTTTGAAGTTTGCAGAGAAAAATGTAAACACATTTTTAATTGATGAATAAGAGTTTTATAGCCAACAGTCTGAGAATAGGCATTCCAGAGAATAAACAGCATTGACAAGGCATAAAGGTTGTTTTCAGTGGTTTGATATTTCTATGGCATAAAACTAGAGATAAGACCAACCTTCAAGATTCCTATCTTTTGACACACTAAAAAAAATATTTTCTGGTTGGAAATTAGTCACTGAAGGTATTTGAACTTCAGGGGAAGATGAGAGGATTATGATCAGAGAGTCATTTCAGAGAGAACACTTTGGCAGCAATGTGGATGACATACCTGAGGGGAGTGAGACTGAAAACAGATGATTAGAGTCTGTGTCAGTGGTTGGTGAAAGATGAGGAATGTTTGAATGAAAACAATGAAAGTGGGAATGGAGAGAAAGCAGAAAATTTGAAATCAATTTAAGAAATTAAACTGACAGGACTTGGTGAATAATTGGCTACTGGGGTAAATTACAAAGGAGAGAGAAATTCTAGATGGACTCGTGGGGAGTTTGTGTACTGTATTAGTAAGGAATTGCCTTCTATTGCCTTCAGTATCAGATACCAGAAATAAAAGCGGTTAAAATCAATAGTTTGTTTCTCTCTGAAATGAGCCAAGTGTAAAGACAAGCATTCTAGGCCTAGATCAAGCTTGTCCAATCAACAGCCTACAAGCCTCATGTGGCCCATGAAGTCTTTGAATGGGGACCGATATTAATTGGTAAAGTTTCGTAAAACATTATGAGATTTTTTTTGGTGACTTCTTTTTTTTTTTTTAAGCTCATCAGCTATTGTTAGTGTTAGTGTATTTTATGTGTGACCCAAGACAATTCTTCTTCTTCCAATGTGGTACAGGGAAGCCAAAAGGTTGAACACCCCTGGCCCTAGAGGTGATAGCAATGCGGTGTTAGACTCTATCATGTTTTTCTTCTTCATCAGAATTTGAATTGCCCAAGATGGCTACTGGAGCTCAACTATTATATTATTTTTATATATTAGACAGGGACTAGAAAGTGAAAGGGCCAAAATGAGCACAGCTCACCCTTTTCTCTTCCTTTTAAAGGGCCCAGAGAATTTCCACTTAACAACTACCACGTATGTTTCTTTGGCCAGAACTTAGTAGCATGGTCATGCCCAGGAGTAAGGAGGATGGCTGGGAAGTGCTGTATTTAATCTGAACACTTTTCCACTCTGAACACATTTAGCTTTAGGTTGCTGAATAAGAAGGAGAAATAGATATGAGATGGACATTTACTTTCTTCACAAGAATCTTGTAACCAACAAAAGAAAGTACGCTGAAAGAATATTAGGAGTGATATAAAGAAAGGAGGAATTAATATGCTTACTTTTGGATATGGAATATACAATTAGTATTGGTTGGGTATACAAATGTCCAATGCGGATTTAAGAGTCATCTGAAGGCCTGACAATATTAAAGATAAACCAAGATTTCCTGCTGTCATTAGTAGTCTTATAGCTGAAAACAGGCACAAATTATGATAATGGAGTCACATATAACAACCACATTCAAGTATCTTTCTACACCACTCCAGTGGCCACACATCCACCTGTGTGGAATGAAACTATGTCACAACAAATGGTGTACAACTATGGAGACTGCTCTAGGCCCTCCCCACTTCTCTCTCTCTCTCTCTCTCTCTCTCTCTCTCTCTCTCTCTCTCTCTCTTTCTCCCCCTCTCTCTCACCTCTCAAAACAATAAAACAAATCTTAAAAAAAAGAAAAAACAAATTCATGTCAGTAATATCTTCTTTTTTTCGGAAAGTATCATCACCATGAAACAGGATGCCTCGGGATCTTTTTTATTAACTTGTGTAATTCCTCTCGGTGAATAAGAAACATAGCCTTTCTACTTTTTTATATTTAAATACAAATTTAAAGCATCTATTACCAAACTCTAGGCACCGGATTGAAGAAAAGTAAAGTAAAAAAAGGATCAATATTACTCCTGATAAATATAACTCAGTTCTGCCCTTTCAGCAATCAGCGTGGAAATGAAAATAAATAGCCTATTACTTTGACATGTAACAACAAAGCATAGTTATGTTTCTGGCATGTGTGGGAATTCCTATGATTTTTTTATTATTAAATTTATTAGGGTTACATTGGTCAGTAAAAATTATATCGATTCCAGGTGTACAGCTCTTTCTATCACGATTTTTTTATTATCCCACTATTTTAAAGACTTAAAGAATTCTTTTTTCTAAGTTGCATATTGGAGATTAATGAATATAAATATCTTATGAAAAAGCAAGCCTATAGTTATAGAGATGATTTTCCAATTAAGACCGTAAGGCAAAAGAATACAAACAGGTTTGGTTCAATGTTTTCCTTATGGAATATTAAACTTTGTATTGTTTGAATTTTTTACAATAAAAGTGCTTTCATGCATTGCATGTCAATTTGTTTGATAAGTTACTTCAATAGACTAAATACAATTTTGTTCTCTTTACAATGTCTCAATTTTCAAGTACATTTCTTGCACTTTGCTAATTATCTATAAATAAGACTGGTGTATCAAGTCTCAGATATGAAGGTCACAATTTGCGTAGGCTGCTTCCTACAATAAAATAATTTCATCTTTCAAAAAGCTTTGGATTTATCTCCAACCTGAATTACTAAAGAGTCTAAATTCTGTCTTATTGGCTTATCAAATTTTGAAACTGCAAAGGAATTTTAATAAAAATATTCTGTTTCTCAGAAAATGAACTTCTCTGTGCTGGAATTAAAATTCAAAAGTACTGAGTTATTCACACAAGAACTAGTGCTAATTTATAAAAATCCTTGAAATAGGCCCTGTGACTAAATTAATAAAAGGAAATATGTATTTGAGAGTGTGTATAAGTTCCATAACTTGGGAATTCAAACCATAATGGTATTTTCCAGTCATGCAAGATAAATGTATTCCTTTTTTTCTATTTTGTTTACTGTTGACTTTAATAATACTGAACACTCTGGCTACCCTTTAAAACATAAATGTAATTCCCTCATACTGGTAGATGGGTTTCACCAATCTTTTTAATAGTGTAATCTCTGTGGTAACGTCATACCTTAAGCTTTAAAAATGTATTTAAGGAATTAAATAGAATCCCTCTGTAAAACCCCTAATAAAATTTGTAATAGTAGTGTGATTTAATCATTATATAATTTTCCTGCTGAATAAATTTGTTCTAATCCTCAGGACAACATTTCTAAATCCTTAGGACTGTACCTTTTGAAAAAGGATACTTTATTCCTTATTAAATAGCTGTTCAAGAGCTATTCCTCAATTAGAAGATAAAGCTAGATAAAATAAAAAAGGTTAAGACAAAAATATTATATTATTACTCATCTGCTATGAACCCACGTCTATTTTTGCATTATTTTAATTAAAAAATTATATTCTCAAATACATATTTACCTTATGCATTTTAATAAAAATAAGCCTAAATGAATCACATAAGTCTCAAAATCCAGCACTGTTGTAAACCTCAACTGAGTAGAGGGCTTAGTTTAATTTTGTCGATTAATTCTATGCTATCCTTTGGTTTCAAACATTGTGATTAAAATAATGTATCAGATATGTTGTTGATTTTTTTGTCGTTGCAAAAAATAAAATATTAAACATAATGAACATTTCTTAACTAATTATGGACTTCATAGTGTCAGTATACTATATAGTCACTCTCATGGTGTAGCAATATGTGTGCAGATAAAAAAGATGAAAGAATGGCATAGGTACACTTTTATTCCAGCTATAAAAGCGTGTGCTTCTCTTATTAAATAAATTCTTGGGTGAACTGATTTCTTTTGTACTTGTCCCATTGACCTATAATTAAAGCTAAAACCATTTTAATAAAGTTTGTCGTTCACTGACTTTGAATATATTGGCATATCCAAGGGCTGTCCAGAAAGTATGCAGCCATGTAATAATTGTTCCTGTTATATTGACAATGGCTGGATTTTTTTCCAGATAGCTCTCCTATATACGCAAACAAAATAATAGCATACACTTTATATTCTTATAGTTCCAGAGTAATTACATACTTAGATCAAAGGGAAAATGTTTATCTTCTGCTGAGTTTTATCTTAATGACTGTTACTTTGGTTTATTGGGATAGAATATTAATGGGATTTGTTGACCTACTTCTGCATTATTTTTACCTCTATTAAGATTCATCATCCTTAAAGTAATTTTACTAATAGTTTCCATATTTCCTTTTCTGAAATTATCAGAAATGTAACAGCTAGATATTTGATTTTGAGTGTCCAGAATCCTGCCTTGTCTTACGAAAAAGACAAGGAGAAATTAGCTGATCATATAATAATAACATATACATACTTCAGATAAAGGAAAATCCATATGTATATATGCAATGCTTACACCGCAGATAGCTCCGGAAAGAGAGAAAGTAACACAAGAAAAACTGTGCGCTGAGGACAGTACTACTTGGATGTCATTGCACATTATTTTTTATATTGTACTGACTGCTATAATTGGAAGTGAGAACTATCAGGTTTGAGAATTTTCTTCCTGACAGATGACTTTTTGACATCCATGTTCATTCTACCTGAGCTACAAGCTTTTGCTTTTGTTGCTGCAATCCTCCCAAATGGCTTTCAAACAATTAATCTTTCACTGGGCCTCAAATACCATGCTTTAAAATATTTTGAACAAAATTAGCACCCTGTTTTGTTTTTATCTTCATTTGGAACATAAAGTATCATTTTTGGAGTCATTTGGGGTTAATTGCTCCAGGATTTTTTTTTGCATCTTTTCAGAGACTCCCAGTTCACTTCAATCACTCCTTCAACTATGTAGCCTCCTCATTACAAGATTATCACAGGGGAAAATAACTTGATCCTATTAGAATCCACAGATTCAATAGAAAACTATTGAGAAAAAGAAAGAGTATGTGTCAGACTAATTTTTCAGGCATAGAAAGTATATATTTTAAGCCTTTTACAAATGATATCATAGACATGAGAAGATGAAATCAGTTTTCTGAGTTGAGTCTTAGTAGCTGTGTACTCAAGTGGTGTTTATATTATTAAATGCATGCCTAAAATTAAAAAAAAAGAGAGAGAGAGAAAAGAACTATGCCTCAAAAGAATACTCTGCATTGGGCATACAGTGAGACTCTGCAGACATTTTTGAGAGTCAACTGAAAGAGCTCATCTTAGGTTTCATAATATTAAAACATTTCCAGCTTTTATCCCAGGGCAGAGAAAGGAAAAAGTAGTCATCAGACAACAAGTATTTAAAGCTGGAGTTCATGAAAAGTCAAGAATTCTAAGTGGTCTCTAGTGTGTTTTTCAAGTTAGAATTTTAATTCCACTTAACAGTGAACTCTTCCCCTTCTTATATCCTCAATGACTGATTAAATAAACCTAAAATAAAAGAAAAACTATCACATTTGAGAACTTAGAAGACCATTAATTAAAACTCTGAAGGCTTGAAATGAAGAAGACAAAATATTAATTACAAGGATGATTAATATTAAAATATAATTGGAATGAATTAGCAAATATGTAAATGCAAATACGAAGTACAACATTTATTTTTTCCAAATGATTAATCTAATCTGGCATTGTGTTTTTAGGATGAATATTTGCTGTGAATGGCCCTGCATTTGTGTAATGACTCTCCTTTATTGGACACTAGTAAACGTTTTAGAATGTTTTTGCTAGCTCAGACCTCAGAAAGTAACAGGAGTAGCACTACAGATGTTTTATTTATGTCTCTCAGTAGAAACCCATGTACTGGGATATGTAAAATTAATATAGTCCCGGTCACCTCAAATATGCTGTACTCATAGGATAAGGATAGAAACTACAGAAGGACAAGATAACAATGACATTATACACTTTTGACCCCTTTTAAAATGAAATTTGGTTGAATTATAGTGTAATAAGAAGCAACATTGAAATGACACTGGAGAATATTTTATAATATCAATGTTTTAAAATATTTGTTTTCCCCTCACAGAATGGAAATTACCATGCTATCAATGAAAACTATTAGAAGTTTTCAAACCTACTTGTCTCTCTCTGGTCTATAATATCTTTCTTGCAACTCCATGCAGCCATGATTATGTGGGAGATGACTCTGAAACAGATAAAGGAAAATAATGAGAGAAAGAAACCAAGAGCAAACATCGCAGGACATCATGGAGACAATATTGACCTCAGCTGAGATTGTGGGGATTTCCCCACTCCTGGAAGACGAATGCCTATTCCTCAGAGACATTACCTGGAGAGTCAGGCAGGCCAGTCAGAGAAGATGAGGTTCTTTAGTTATGCCTCACAAATGTCTTCCCCTACTTCTTAGCTGCCCCAATTAGATACTCCCTCTCTACGCCTCACAAGCAATACAAACACCAAATAAAACGAGAGAAATCATATATTTTCCTCTTTCACTTTTGATAAAAATGATTAATATAAAGCCACGCAATAGCTAACAAATACCTAAATAACGGTAACAGAATTGGAGACTTTTCTTTGTGAGGATTAAGAAAAGGGAAAAGAATCACTGAACCATTCATATTAAACTGACCTGATCCAATTGGCTGTTCAATAATTGGTAGCCTCTGGAGAAGGGAGTTGCATGTATACCATTTAGCATCGGGTTATCAGGCAGTCTGTGACCACATTAATTAGTAAGATGGACCACATTAATTAATAGAACGGACCACATTAATTAATAGAATGGACCACATTAATTAGTAGAAAGATACAGTCATACATCTTGTTCTTGCAAACTTTGGGATGAATACATTTTCTGTTCTCACACACACTGATAAGGACCTTGCCTGAGAAGTTCACTGAAAGGTGAACAGAAGTATATCTGACAGCAGAATCAGCCTCATTTGTAGTTGAGTTTGACCACACAGTCTTCTTTACACAGACTTGGGCCATATAGAGTTCTGGGTATCAGGTGTTACTCCGAAGTTGTTCAGCCAGATATCATTCATGCCAGATATGGGCTGCCACTCTACTGAACCACATACCTGAGTGTCACTTATATTTACCAAAATAATTTCTAATGATCTTTATGTTAATGTTCCCTCCGGTAAATATTTATATATTATCTGAAATCCCTTTCTAGAAAAGCCATGTGTGCTTACTTGCTTCAAACACCTGTGCCTTGGTTGTGAACTAAATTAGCAAACCCAACACACACATTCCACTTTTGTACCACAATACTTTGAAATAAATTACCAACATAATATTTATGCAAATACTACATAGTTCAAAAGAAGTGAAAGTTGTTCCGTGTAATCAAATAAAATAAATCCAAAGACGGAAGAAAATTATTATAATAATATACAACCTATAATGTTAGGGAGAATCAAGGGTAAATGAAATCTATCAAAGGGAATAGTCTGAGATTTAAAATAGTGCCTCAACTGAAAAACAAAATGATCAAAATTAAATGTGCAATGGGGACCTTGATAAACTGACAAGATAACACAGAAAATTAAGCCAATGAATTAGAAGGGCAGTTAGAGGAACTCTCCCAGAACACAGCATAAAAGAGGAGGAAATAAATAAAAGGGGGAACAAAAAGAAAAAATACACTCTCGTACCATACATATATCCAATATGCATGTAATATAAAATCTAGAACCTGAGAACAGAGTAGGGAATACTTAGAGAATCCAAAATTGTCATTTGAATATTTATTCAAAAATTATTTGTGCTTATAATTAAACTGTAGAAGTTGATTTTTAATGTAGAATTTTAAGAGTGATTGTCTCTCTAGATTTATACTGTCCAACATGGTAGTCCATGCTACCATTGGCTACTGAGCCCTTGAAGTGCTATTTCTAGGGGATGCAGGGATGGTTTACTGGGTTGATTCCCCAACTTACAGACCCAGGGTCCAAGGATTGTGTTTGGCCCCGGCCATTGCAGACCCGTATGCTGAACTGGGATGTGCCCCCCAGTTTGGTTCTCACTGGAGTGAGCTTCCCATGTGGGCCTCGAGGCCCCTGGCCCAGTTACTGCCCTGCACAATGCAATGCCCACCTATGGAGTGAAACTCTATAAAATATAATGACATACGACTGTGGAGACTGCTCTGGGCCCTCCCTCTTCTTCTCTGTCTCTCTTTCTCTGTCAAAAACAATACAAAAAAAAAAATCTTTAAGAAAAAATAATACTATGTTTAGTTCAAATTGAGATGTGATCTAAATGTAAGATTCACACTAACTTTGAAGACAGTATTAAAACAAAAATAGCAAATATCAAATTAATAATTTTAACATTTATTATAAGCTCAAATAATTATATGTTTGATATGTGGAGTTGAAATATATTGCTAAAAGTTATTCATCTGTTTCTTTTTATTTTTTCAACATATCTATTAAAAATGCTTTTTTTGGACAGTGTACCCTAGACTATACTAACTCGCCTTTGAGACATTCTATTACTCTTATTTGGAATTATTTTCAAAGTCTTGGGGCACATTCCTGGAAAAACTTTAGAAGCAAATCTCACTTAAATGTGGATTGGATCTTGGAAAATAATCAGAAGTCATTTTAAACTAAACCTGTTAAATGAGGTGGTGATAAAACTGGATGACATACTAGGGGTCAAAAACAAGATTCAACAACCAAATTCTTCTAATTTAGGGTGACTCAGAAATCAGATTGCGGTACATCTCTTCATATTTCAATTTCTTTTTCTATAAAATGAGAAGTTTCTACTAATCTATTTTGAAGGCTCTTTCAGATCTCTTAGTAATTTTCTAAATCATTTCACATTAACCTTAATGGTATAAGATGAGGATATTAGTGTTGGAATAAGCTGAAATACCTAAAGAATTATTTTAACCATGTTTAGATCAATTGATGGCACTATTCTACACTGAGAATAAAGACTTTAACCATCATAATAGAAGCCCATTAAGGCAAGCATTTCTTATTGTTCCTTTCCTCTTATATCTTTGATTTCACTGGATCCCCTCTTGTAAATGAAATAAATAAATGTGTAAATGTTTACTTATACTCAGATGTTATACTTATTCAACCTTAAAATGACCCTTTAGATTTCACAAAATTTTCCATAGTTTGATGAAGCAAGGATATTTCTTTGCATTTGATTTATGAAGCGAATATAGTTATACTCTTATTTGTCTTACATTTTGATAATTATTTATTTGATGACTAACTATAAACATTTCAACAAGAACTGAAAGTAATAAAATTATTTTAATTGGTATTTAGAGAGAAGTCTTTCAAAGCTAGGTGAATAGATTTATAAAGGTAATAAATCCTTTGGTCTTTTTCCATGTGGTTCTGGCAGGGTTTGCAATAGGAAAATAAATAAAATTCTTTCACTGCAAATGTATCTGTTATGTCTCTGAGCAGGAATGTGCTTTTTAATGAAATACTGAATGTGCATACACTGTGCTAGTCAAATAACCTAAGGGTAAAAATACACGTTTGGTCATGACCTCAAATGTTCTGAAGTTTTCTCTTCCATTTTTAATAAAGTTTACTAAATCTCATTTTTATTTTTAAAGGACTCTCGTGAAAGTGCTGTGTTCTTCAGATTTTTTGTGTGTAGTTTTGGCATTTTTGGCTGGTTCAAGGTGTTTTCATGTGGCCTCTTATAAATAACATAAAGCCAGTTCACACTGAAAAAAATATGATCAAAGTCATTTGTTAATAGATTAATTTATTAAACATTAAATAAACATTTAATTCTGGGTACAGTAATAGGTGTTGTACCTGTGACCTGAGATGCTCTAATCCTGAAAGTCAATTTTAGTTCTATTTTTATGTGATGATTAAGCAAGTCAGGAAAGCAATTCTTAGCATACAGTAGTGGTTCACAACATATTTATTGAAAGAATGAACCATTGATCAATGTTGTAATAATAAAAAATAACAAATGTTTACTAAGTGGCTGTTTTGTGCCAATGTATGCATGTGATGTAATTTAATATTCATAACAACTCCATAAGTTATATATTACTCCAATTTTATAGATGAGGAAAAGGGGCTCAGAGAAGTTGGGTAATTCACTTATGGACACACTACTAGTAAATTAGGGCTCTGGGATTTGGGCCTAGATCTAATGAACTACAAGGAGTATCCTATGAGGACACCTGACATTGTCACCCTAACGCCATGGTATTCTGAAATTCTGGTTATGTGTCAAGACACATCCTGGTATGTTCCAGTTGACTGTAGGTCATACCAGACCAGAAGCAGGAAGGGTATCGTGAGAACGAAATGTAATCACCAAAATGAGGCAGGAAGGGAAGAACTGACTCAGACCAAATTCAGTACCTCAGCAGAACCACGTTACCCAATGTTAACTGTCGTAAAATGACACTAATATCATCATATAGCTCACCCAATTAAACATGCACAGCAAATCTGTATTATTTTTCTGTTGCTGCTGTAACAAAATACCATGAACTTGGTGGCTTAAAACAATGCAAATGTATTATCTTACAGTTCTTCAGGTTTTAAGTTCGAAAATCGAAGTGTCAGCCGAGTTGCATTTCTTTCTGGAGGCTCTAAGAAAAAAAAAAATGTTTTTCTGGCTCTCCAGTGTCTAGATGCTCCCTGAACTCAGTGGCTGTGGTCCCCTTTGTTCATCTTCAAAACCAGCAGCCATGAGTTGAGACCTTCACATATCATATTGTGCAAACCTTGTTTCCATTGTCATATATTTTTCTCTGATTTCTCTGATTTCCTTTCTCTTTTGAAGCCCCTTGTGGTTACATTGGGCCCATCTGGTTAATCCAGTGTAATTTCCCCATTTTAAGATTCTAACTTTAATCACATGTCTAAATCCCCCTTTGATGTATCGGGTAACATATTCACAAGTATCTGAAATTAGAACATATCTTTGGGGGAATCCTGATTTTAGCTAACATACATGCTAGATCAAGTATCAGTATCCTTCACTATCAGTATTCAGTATCATTACCAGTGTTCAGTATCACCATTCAGTGTCTTTCATTCACTATGTGTCTTAAGTTTCATGATTTTATGAGTTCTATAAAATCTGTTACTTGAGAAACAGATTGGGATTCTGAGATTTTAGGGGGAGCATTCCTGGGATCAATACCTGAGATCAACACAGGAAAGAAGTTGAGCTGTGAGGCAATCACAACAAAGATCATGGCCATGCCCACGGGACCCGGGGAGCTGGGCTCCTTCAGAGTTGTCTCACTTTGAGGCAGAGAATTTGAGCTTTGACACCCCTGCATTGAGCAGTCATTAGGTAAAGGCTGCCTCTTTAAACCTCCCCAGACAAGGTATGGCTACGGATTCCATCTAAGGCAGGAGTTTCTAACCCTCCCAGGCCATGGACATGTAGTAATTCTATAATTATTTCATTATATATTACAATGTAATAATCATAGAAATAAAGTGCACTATAAGTGTGATGTGCTTGAATAATCCAAAATCCCCTCCACCTCCCCACCCCACCCTCTTCCATGAAAAATTGTCTTCCATGAAACCCACCCCTAGTACACAAAAGGTGGGAAATCAGTGATAAGGAACTCAGCTTAGACCCTCGGGGATTAATGTTTCCCAGCACCTGGGGGGACAATTTGTCTCTTTTCCAAAAGAATATAGCACAGCCTCTATGACACAATCTAAGCCAATTCCGGAGCAATACCTTATACCATGTTTTAGGCCACTATTCTTTATTGTAGGAAAACCCAGGAGAAAATACTTCAAGTTAAATATATTCATCAAAGAGCATGAATGGGACTCTGTCTCCATAAATTAAGTTAAACTTAGTTTCTTGTTCTCTCTTGGCATAATCTATTCCCACGGGTATACAATTTATGATTTTTCTTTTGTTCTTTTTTTCTAGCTGCAAAGTAACACTTCAAATCACATTATATCTCTTCACCAGTGCAAATATGTTTAATTAGATAAAGTAATTAATGATAGACACTTTAGCAAAGCAACAAGAACAGCAAATAACATTTTCAAAGATGCAATTACTCGCTTGTATTTAAGTTATGAAAATGTGTTATCATCTTCCTTCCAGGATGGTTATTTGAATAATAAAGAAAAAAAAAACATTTTAAATGTTATATTACCTGAATTCTTTCTTAATTTTACTAAATGCCCTCTTTCTCTAAAGAAAATAAACAATATTTTTCTATCATACAATTGACAGAGGGAAAATTATCTCTCCCTTTTTTGCATAGCTACATTAATGGAACAAGCTCCAGGAAAGAACTGGGATAGAATAGGAATTAAGAGGGCCAGGGAATGAATATCCTTTGTGATTTATGACCAAAAAAGGGGGGAAATTATACTTCATATTTTTATTCATTTGGGAATCTGAGAAAAATTAGTTTGAGGGGCTGGTTTCTCAGAAGCAAACCTGTACAGACCCCAGGACAGTTTGGAGTCATTTTGTTATCTTCCATGCAAAGGCAGTAATCAGAAAATGCACTGGATAAACTGTATGTCAGAAAAAAAATCAAAGACTTCTTAAGCTTAACTTTTACAAGGAAGTTAAACATTCTTGACATCCAAGGTAATCAGTGGTTCACTAACGATAAAATTGTTTTGGTGTGGGTTCTGAGGAGATACAAATAATTTTTAATTCCTTTACTACTTGCAGAGAAAAAAAAGATATTTGATTGTCTTTTATTCTCTCATAGATGAGTATTATGCTAAAACCATAGCAACTTGACATTCTAGAATACAGAGATATACAGTCGACTCTCCATATCTATGGGTTCCATATCTGCAGATTCAACAAAGTGTAGATCAGAAACAGTTTTGATCCATAGTTTGGAATCCTTGGATGCAGAGGGCCCACTGTGTGCCTTGGTCCATGCCATTTTACATAAGGGACTTAAGGGTTCATGGACTTGGGTACCCATAGAGATCCTGGAACCAATTCCTTGCAGAAACAGAGGGACGACTGTGTTAGTTTCCTAGGACTGTGCTAACTAATTATTTCAGAATTAGATGGCTTAACACCACAGGAATCTATTGCTTCACAGTTCAGAAAGCTATAAGTCCAAACTCACGGTGTTGGTTGGGTTGGTTCCTTCTGAGAGCTCTAAAAAAGAATCTGGTCCATGTCTCTCTTTCAACTTCTGGGGATGACCAATAATCCTTGGCCTTCCACGGTTTGTAGAAGAATCACTCCAGTTTCTGCCACAGTCTTCATGTCCTGTTCTTTCCATGTGTT
>PVKE010021786.1:0-26174 GCA_004027555.1 Craseonycteris thonglongyai
TTTTTTTTTTTTTTAGAGCTCATCAGCTGTTGTTAGTGTATTTTATGTGTGGCCCAAGACAATTCTTCCAATGTGGCCCAGGGAAGCCAAAAGATTGGACACCCTTGCTCTATTTCCTGTGCCCTCTGTGGAGGTCAGGAGGGTGGGACTGAAAGTTTTGACCCTCTCATCAAATGGTTGGTTCTGAAAACCAGCCCTCATCTTTAGATTTTGTCCAAAATATACTTCATTATCATAATAGAAGACACCTTTATGGATTCCATCACAGGAAATTCCAAGGGTTTTAGAAACTGTCTGTCTGAGATGGTGTCAAAGACTGTGGGCTGTCCAGAAAAAATCTAGCCATTGTCAATATAATGAGACCTGTCACGTGCTGGATACTTCCCAGACAGCCCTCGTATATGTAAATATTTCTTATTATAAATTACAGTATTACACATCCTTACCTCCTGATCACTGTGTTCAGGAAGAACAGAGTGCTTAGCATGCATGAGTACTGGAACTGAAGTATGGCTAAAAAATCCATTTACTTACCCCTCCTAGTGCTACCTTCTGCCAGCGGTACTAGTGAAAAATAACAAAATATATCACTTTAGGTAAAAAAAAAACGTTATGAGGTTATTGTTTTATATAACCATAGGCGGTTTTTTTAGTTTTATATAAATTGAATTAGTTAATAATAATACTATTCTTTTACATCGTCTGAAAAAGAAATTAATTATTTCAGTCATAAATCATACAAGAAAAAATATAAGTTAAAGCGCTTTTAACTATGGTCTACATATGAGCCGATATATCAGCCCGCTGCACTTTTCACCTGAGATGCAAAAGCCGATATATCGGCCCATCGCACTAAAAGGGTTAACTCCCCTAAGTCTCACTTTTTGGATATGTTACAGATTGGTAGCTGCTAAAATAGTTACAGGGAGTATGGTAGTTAAAATCAGGGACTCGGAAGCCAGAATCTGACATGGATTCCTGACATGGATTTCTGCTGCTAGTTTGTGACCTTAACTGGTTTTTATTTTTCTTATGTATAAAATGAGGATAATATTACCTACTTTATGGGTTGCTGTGAAGATTAGATAGATGATTGTAATATAGTAAGCACTATCTAGAAAAGTGGTTGCTATTATTGCCATAAATCAGATTGTTGTGAGATCTAGGTATAATGCATGTGAGGAGCTTCCAACGTGCCTGGCACATAGTAACTAGTACATATGAGCTAAAACAATTTTTAAAACCAGCTTTAGGGGAAGCCAGGATGGCTCGCTCAGTGGGTTAAGCACTCACTTTGCAGCGCAGGGGACCGAGGATTGAGGATTGAATCCCCTCCCCGGCCTGTGCGGACCCATATGCTGAACTGGGGAGCTCCCCCAGTACAGTTCTCTCTCTGTCTCTGTCTCTGTATCTCTCTCTCTCTGTCAAAAACAATAAAAAAAATAATACCAGCTTTATTGAGATATAATTGACATACCATATGGTTTATTCATTTATGTGTATATTTCAGTGGTTTTTGCTGTATTCACAGATATGTGCAGTTGTCACCACACTCATTTTAGAACATTATCATTACTTCAGAAAGAAGCCCCTATACTTATTAGCTGTCATCCCTCATCACTGCTCTCCCTCCTCCCCAAGGAACCACTTTTTTTCTCTAGAAATTTTTTATTCTCATCATCAAATATATTTATCATTAATAAGAAATCTGATTCTGTCAACATTTGCATAAAAATTTCTGATTGTCTCCAAAATCAAAACCCAAGCTTTCTAAAGTAAAAGAATTGAGAGATGCCGGGATAGCTCAATAGGCTGAGCACTTGCCTTGTAACCACGAGGTCTGGGGATTGAATCTTGGCCCCAGCCTGTGCAAACCCACATGCTGAACTGCAGCACAACTGGTAACTGCCAGGATGGCAGTAAAGGTTCCACTTCCCATGCTGGAGGCCCCAGTTCATTTCCGCCCCACACAATCCTACATCCACCTGTGTGGAATGAAACTGTGTCAAAACTAATGTAGAATTTTACACCTGGAATCTATGTAATTTTTACCAACCAATGTTACCCCAATAAATTTAATAATAAAAAACAAAAGCTAATGATGTACAACTATGGAGACCTGCTCTGGGGCCTACCCCTTTTCTCTGTCTCTGTCAAAAACAATAAAAACAAATCTTAAAAAAAAGAAAAGACTTGAAAAACACATCACAAAAGAAGGTAAATGAATGACTGTTAACCCCATGAAATAATTCTGAACATCTTTGATTATCAGAGACATGCAAATTAAATAACCAGATACTACATCTCTACGAGAATAACTAAGATTAAGATTGACAATACTTTGTGTTTGTGAAGTTATATAGCAACTAGAGCTTTCAAACATTGTTGGTGAGGTGTAAACTGGTAAAAGGAACATCGAAAAATTAAAATTTTTAACTTAAAAAAGTAAAATTTATCCAGTGAAGCATGTAATTACCATGTGATCCAATAATTTTTCTCTTAGGTAATGAAAAAGATTAAGAGTAATGAATATATGTTCATAAATCTCTTGTATATGAGTGTTAGTAATTTTAGTAGCTTTATTGATGATGGCTAGAAACAGTGAAAATATCCATAAGTGTGTAAATGGTGAAACATCGTGGTATATTCATACAATAAAAAACTAGTCAGTAATGAAATGGAGTAAATTATTAAAGCATACAACTATTAATACATGGATAATTGTCAAAAGCATTATATTGAGCAAAAGAAGCTAGACATAAAAGATTACATAACTATATGATTCAATTTATATAAAGTTCTAAAATAGGCAAATATAACCTAGTGTTAAAATCAAATCATTGGGTGCCTAGTGTGAGTGGGTGGACTGCAAAGGAGCATGAGGGAACTTTGGGTTTGATACTTTAATTGGAGTAGTGATTACATGGTGTGTACACAACTTAAAACTCATCCAACTATGAATGGGTGCATTTTATTGTATGTACATGACTTTTAAAAAGTTACATATCTGTTTCCTCTAATACTGTTTTTTAGATTACGGTACCTTTTCAAGATTCATTAAGTAATTTTCTCTGGAGGTTTTTTCCTAGCCTACAAGTGTTTATCTATTTGGGTTTTTTTGTTTGGTTTTTGTTTGTTTGTTTATTTCCCGCCCCACCCTGTTTATCTATTTGTATGCTGTGTTTGGACAGTTGTGTTTGTTCTCATTTTGTTGTTGGTGTTGGTGTTTGTTTGTTTACAGTACAACTACTTATTTTATTTTTTAATATTTTAAAAAGATATCTTTAGAGGGCTTATTGATAGGGACATTTAGAAGTTGAAAATATGGGGTCAGGTTCTCCTGTGTATCATGACCAAATCTGTTAAATTCACTTACCTTTATTTTTATGAAATCTTTCAGGTGATCCCCTATAAACAGCAGTACTAATATTGATAGAAATTGCTTCAAAATAACATCCTTCCCCTGTCAGTTCTTTGTCAGAAGTAGATGTTTTTATGAGAGAATGCTCTGATATTTGTGAGACTTCGTAAAATCTCAGATGTCAGGTGACCTTTTTTTTTTTTCCAGAGTGATAACTTTGGAAAAAATTGTTATAAATTTTATTTCTGCATATGGTATTTCATTTGTGTTCAAGCTGTTCTCTTATAGATAACTGTTTAGTGTGAAACTCCTTAGGATAAATTTATACAATAGTATTAGACTTGCTGGGTCAAAAGATATGCCCCTTGGGTAATTTAATCCACATTGTCCCACAGCAAGGGTTGTACAGACCTGCATATACACTAGCAGGCTTGTACAACCTGCTTTTACACACTTCAGTTTTTCCTGTTATGCTTGTGGACATTCTGAGCCCAGGTATTAGAATTTTGTTATCTGTTTTATCTTGTATATAAACATTTGGTTATCTGCTTTGAATCTGTTTTGTTTATTTATTAGAGGCTGAAGTCTTTATAGGGATATCTTCATTCATTTCCAGGAATTGATTTATCTCATTTTCTTAAGAGAGGTGACAGTTTTGCATACTAACTGCAGTTTTTGCTTTTATTTTTCATTGAATTCCTATATTTTTCTTCAAGAGCAAAGGAGCTGGGGGAAAGACTTGATGTCCTGGAGAGTGTTGAGACCCTGAAACATGGATTATTTTTCAGAGGCTGTATAGCAGTTTACATGGAATACAGTGTTAGTCCTTTTACCTCAAACCCCAGTGGACTGATTCTTACTTGTAACAGCTTTTACATTAAATTAATTCCAGTCCCCTTGCAAGAACACACCACCACCACCCCGTGTTTTGTTTTGTTTTGTTTTGTTTTGTTTTGTTTTGTTTTAAGATTTATTTTATTGTTTTTGACAGAGACAGAGAGACAGAGAGAAGGGGGAGGGCCCAGAGCAGTCTCCCCTGAGCAGTTTTTGACATGGTTTCATTCCACACAGGTGGATGAGGGGCTGCGTAGGGCAGGAACTGGGCCAGGGGCCTCCCATATGGGAGGCACGCCCCCTCAAGCCAGGGGCTGAACCAGGGGGCAAGAAGCAAACTGGGGGCCTCCCACATGGGAAGCACACCCCAGTTTAGCATATGGGTCCACATGGCTGGGGCCAGGATTCTATTCTTGGTCCCCAGGACTGCAAAGTGAGCCCTTGACCCTCTGAGCCATCCTGGCTCGCGCGCGCGCGCGCTCTCTCTCTCTCTCTCTCTCATACACACACACACACACACACACACACACACACACAGTGTTTTAAAAGATAAACTCACTTATGATGTCTGCAAATTAGATATTTTGATTTCAAACTAGAGCTCTTTGCTGTTCTGCAGCAGTGCGAACAAATAATTGTTTACATGGATGTTTCATTTGGCGTTTCTCTCAGGTGTGGACACCTCAAGATCGCCAGTGTATCCTGAATACCTTAGCACAATTACTTCTGGATAAGGACTGTACTGTGCTGGTTGGTCGCCAGCTGCGCCCTATCCTTTTGGATTTGCTGGAAAGGAATGCTGAAGCCATTAAAGCCGGAGGCCAAGTTAACCATGATCTTCATGAACGGCTGTGTGTGTCAATGAGCAAACTCATCTGTAGTCATCCTGATGTCCTCCCGTGAGTAACAGTTTTATTCATGTTTTTTCTTGAGGTGGTAGAACCTTCTCTCTGCTGGGAAATAAGGAGGAGTTTGAGCTAAAAAGGGAAGAGGAGAAATACAGAAAAGAAAGATAAGTGGTACTGTTCTAGAAAAATAATCACAGTGGAATTCATTTATCTATCTCACTTCGGTGACCACTTACTAGGTTTTTTTTAAGTCTTGGCTGTTAAGACAGGTCTGGAAACATGTCCAAGATATGTCCCCTGCCCTCCAGGTTTACTCGTATGTCATATCTGGCAAGAAATATGTATAAGGCACATTTAAATGAATTTTAAAGATTTATTTTTAGTGTTTTTGACAGAGAGAGAGATATCAGAGACAGAGAGAAGGGGGAGGGCCCAGAATAGTCTCCATAGTTGCACATCATTGGTTTTTCCACATAGTTTCATACCACAGGTGGGCGCAGGGCTGCACAGGGTAGGAACTGGGCCGGGGTCTCACCCTGGTGAGAACCAAACTGGGGGCACTGCCAGTTCAGCATATGGGTCCACACGGGCTGGGACCAGGACTCAATCTTCGGTCCCCAGGAACCCACTGAGCCATCCCAGCTTCCCTAAATGAGTTTTAGCTGAGGCTCTTACAGCATCCATTTTGGATGGATGAGATTTGTTGCTTGCTGGATGGAGTAGCTAAAGGGGTTGGGTCAGAATAGCTCAAGTATCTTTTTTAACTTTCTGTAAACCTATCCAAATCAGTGTGGTAAGAAATTGTGTTATAATTGGATTCTACACTTGATCTTAGCCGAAAGGCCGAGAATCGATATATAATTGGATTCTAATGTATTTCTGTTTTGAGCTGTTTCATTTCCTGCCTGGGCCAGTTCACTCCTCCTTAGGCAACCTGATAATTCCCTCTGCTTCCAGGAGGTCACAGTATTGATGCTGCTCTTAGAGCTGACACAATCTGCATAACACACTCTAGCCCAGAGCTCCTGGGCTCAGCAAGCCTCCTGTCTCAGCCTCTGAAGTAGCTGGGGCTACAATCATGGGCCACTCCACCTGCTTTCTCTTCTTCTTTTTTAAAAAAAGATTTATTTTATTGTTTTTGACAGAGATGGACAGAGACAGAAAGAGGAGGGCCCGAGCAGTTTCCATAGTTGTACGTCATCAGTTTTTGACATGGTTTTGTTCTACACAGGTGGGCCAGGACCATGTAGGGCAGGAACTGGGCTGGGGACCTCCCACATGGGAAGCACACCTCCTTGAGCCAGGGGCCGAAGCAGGCGGTGAGAATGGAACTGGGGGCTTCCCACATGGGAAGCACACCCCAGTTCAACACATGGGTCCACACGGGCCAGGGCCGGGACTTGATCCTTGGACCCTGGGGCTGCAAAGTGAGCCCTCAACCCTCTGAGCCATCCCAGCTTCCCCAAAATAGTATATATTATTGATGCTCCCACCTTGTTGCAACTGATGTAATGCAGCTTACAAAGGTGTCCATGGTATAGTAACCTAAAAACAGACCAAAGCCATGTTTAAATGATGAATTCAATGCATGGTATAAATGAATTATATAGGTAATAATGTGGAATGAGATTTTAATTTTTAGTTGTAAGAAATGTAGCTGATTAATTGGACATGTACCCCAAATTTACTCTGTAAAGGAAGTATACCTAATAATGTGTTGGGAATATATATATACCTAATATATTTAGATAGTATGCAGTTATTCATTCAATAGATAAATATACTGGAGAAATCCATTTTTTTAAGCTGGAGGCCACATTGTAGAGATAAGAAAGTGAAGTATAATGGGTTCCTGTACTTAGAAACAGTTGGATGCAATATGTTAATAGAAGTGTGAGTGAAATATTTAAGGGGAGCAAGGAAAATGAGTGTTACCCTCTTGGAAATTAGGGGTTTTGTACTCTGGCAGATTGTGGGGGAAGAATGATGAGAAATGGAATGAGGATGAAAAATTTAGAAAAAACAAGAGATTAGAGAGGAGGAAACCAATCAAGCTCCCTAGGGTTCTAATGCCATTCATTTCTCAGTTCACACCTCTTTTTGAGGCCCATCTGTCTACCTGTTTGCGGTTTCCATGAGGTTCCACAGTAGTTTTAACAGGGCATTTGGTATTTCTTTTTTTTCTTGTTTATGCCAGTTATTCATTATAGTCCCCCCAGCCCTGCATTGTTGAAATATAATTGACATAACAGTGTAAATTTTAGGTACACAATGTGATTTGATGCATGTATATATTATGAAATGTTTACCAAGAAAAGGTTAATCAATATACTTACATTTTGTTATTGTTCATTACTGTTTTTGCATCTAGAGTCCATGAATACATTTTCTACCCTTTGGCAAATTCTTTGTCAGGACTCTTTGAGAACACTCAGGTGTCTGTTGATGCTTTCTCTATTATGGTATATTACTTAGGTTTCAAAGTTTTGTTTTTAAAAAGTCATCTAGTTTTCTTAACTTTCCATTCTTAATCTTGACTAAACTTGTGTTCCTGAATTTCTTCAGCTGTAACTTTGTAGATGGTTTCAGATGGTTAATAAAATGTATCATGTTATATGTTGATGTCCCTCTTTAGTGTTCTCAAGATTGTAACCTTAATTTTAAGTTCTGATTGTACCTTTTACATTTTGCATCTTTTAGTTCTTTGCTTTTTCTTTCTTTTTTAAAGATCTATTGTTTTTGACAGAGACAGACAGAGAGAAGGGGGAGGGCCCAGAGCAGCCTCCGTAATTGTACATCATCAGTTTTCTACATGGTTTTGTTTCACACGGGGTGGGGGGGCGGGGGGGGCAGGGGCTGCGTAGCCCAGGAAATGAGTTGGGGGCCTCCTGCATGGGAGGCACGTCCCCTCAAGACAGGGGCTGAACCAGGAGGTGAGAACCAACTGGGGGTCTCCCACATGAGAAGCACACCCCACTTCATCATATGGGACCACACGGGCTAGGGCCTAGACTCAATCTTTGGTCCCCCAGGGCTGCAAAGTGAGTGCTCAACCCGCTAGCCATCCTTGCTTCCCTTGCGTAGGTTTTGAGATGGGTTTTGTTTTCATTTGTGTGAAGGTATTTACTAATTTTCCTTGTGACTTCTTTTGTATTTGTTAGGTCCAGTGTTGTCTCTGTTACCTTAATTGATCTTTCATCTTGTTCTGTCCATTATTGAAGTTTCCTATTACTGTATTGCTGTTTATTTCTCCTTTCACTTCTGTCAGAGTTTGCTCATAATATTTAGGAGCGCTGATGTTTGGTTCATAAATATTTTAAATTGTTATTTCTTAGTCAACTGAACTTGTATAATATCCTTATTTGTCTCTTTTAACTTTTTTTATTAAAAAATCTTTTTTGTCCGATATTCTCTTTTGGTTACCATTTGTATAGAATTTTTTTTTTTTTTTAATTTCTTAACTTTCAGCCTATGTGTGACCTTAGATACAGAGTGAGTTTCTTATAGTTAGCATGCAGTTTGAACTTGTTTATTTTTTTTTAATTCATGAAACCAATCTATGTCTTGATTGCAAGTTTAAACCATTTACATTTAAAATAATTACTGATGTGGAAGGACTTACTATTGCCATTTTGTTGTTTTCTGTATGTCCTATAGCTTTTTGTCCCTTTTGTTTTTTTTAATCTTACTACCTTCTTTTATGTTCCATGAGGGTCTCCTCTTCATTTTTTAAGATGCAACCAAGGTGTCTTTCTCAGCTCCTCCACTTTCAGTTAATATTTTTTTCTTTGTGCCTTTTATTGTTTCTATAAGTGATTGTTTCACCTTCCTTACTAGATACAAAGTTCCTCAAGGAAAATATCTCCTTGGTTTTGTACCCCCAGAACATAACACAGTGTTTGTTCTCAGACCCTTCGAAGTTCCTATTATGTTTGTTCTCCTGTTGTTTCAGAGTACAAATGCATGCATTAATATTCTCAACAACAAATGAAAATTTCTTTCTATATGAAGGTTTGCCCTGAGGTATTTCAAGGATGCTTCTCCAGTCTTTCAGAGACTCTTCCTAGAGAGTTCAGATGCTAATCCAGTCCGTTATGGACGCAGACGAATGAAGCTCCGGGACCTAATGGAAGCAGCCTACAAGTTTTTGCAGCAAGAACTGTCTGTGTTTCGGGAGCTCTGGGACTGGAGTGTGTGTGTTCCTCTCCTCAAAAGCCATGACACCTTGGTCCGCTGGTGTGTAACTGTTGGACTTTTCCTGTAATTCTTAGTGTGGGGTTGGTAGAGGGGGTGTTCATGAGGAGTGAGGAAAACCATTTAAAATTTATCTTTTGCTGGTGCCTTTTGGGTTCTTTTTTTCTTTCCTTAATCATGTGTCCCATTAGAGGGAAATGAGATAGTTCCACCTTTTTCATATTCTATCAAGTGAATTCGTCATGCCTGATTTATAGTTTCTACTCTTAAGGTGTTATATGATTTCTATAAGATTTTCTTTCCTAGTGTTCAGTTGGCTAGCAAAATTTCTTTATTCTTTAGAATCACTTGCAGGTCCTGATTTATATCCTTTGGCTTTCTCCAGGTACACAGCCAATTGTCTTGCTTTAGTAAGCTGTATGAATGAAGAGCACAAGTTATCATTCCTTAAGAAGACGTTTAATACTGAGGAACTGATCCATTTCAGGTTGAGGTAAGCAGGAATGTTCTTGGAGACCCTGATGTGGCTTTACTGTGCATTGTCACTGAGGAGATCCTCACTTCCCTCAGGTTACTGGAGGAGGCCCAGCTGCATGACTTGGAGAAGGCCTTGGTTTTGGCCAATCCAGAAGCTTCCCTTTGGCGTAAGGACAAGGATCTTCAGTACATACAGGGACACCTTGTTTCAGCTGACCTGTCCTTCAAGGTGACTGCTGTCTGTGGTGTGGTGCTGCCTAGGCAGCTGCCAACCTCTGGAGAGCAGGTATGTTGGCATCAGTAGGTTGTGTGCCCCCTTCCCTCCTAAGCACCTATAGCAGAAATACTTTACCCACACCATATTATTTTGAAAGAATCTCCTAGATATCACATCATTTCATGTCTAAATATTTTAGTGTATATGTAAAAGAAAAGTGCTTAAAATAACCCTAATACTCTTTATTACATGTAAAGAAATTTTAACTTTTTAAAAAATTTTTTTTATTGTTTTTGACAGAGAGAGAGAGAGAGAGACCGAAACAGAGAGATAACTGAACTGGGGGAACTCCCCAGTTCAGCATATGGGTCCACACGGGCCGGGGCCAGGATTTGATCCTGGGTCCCCAGCACTGCAAAGTGAGCGCTTAACCCACCGAGCCATCCCGGCTTCCCCAAGAAATTTTAATAATTTTGTAATATTAAATATATATTTAGTGTTCGCATTTACCTCATTGTCTCAGAAATGTATTATGTGTATTTTTTATCTTAGACATGAAATTCTAGAATATGGGAGAGGAAGGAAAACAAAAAATATGGTTGTAGTTTGCCACCATTCCTTGCATGTCAGCTTTTTTGGCTTAAACTTTTAGAGACTTTTTCTTAAAATTTTTAGCAAAATCTCTCCATCCTACAAGGTGGAGTTGGTAGGGGAGGCAGAAAGGAAAGGAAAATAATTAAATCCTTACTTTGGATAATACACGTATTATTATAGCTCTGGTACTACTGTTTATTAACAGACATTTATGTAAAAGTCAGTGGGAGCATTGTTGTAGCAATTTAAACTCTGGACCCTTTGGAGGAAGGATTCTACTTGATATGTCTTTTATTTCTTACTTGCCTCCTTAGGCTAGTAATAGAAGTTCTACTCGTGAACAAGAGCTGGCCTTTAGGTCTTATGTGCTGGTTGAGTCAGTCTGCAAAAATCTTCAGACCCTGGCTATGGCAGTAGCTTCTCAGAATGCTGTATTGTTGGAAGGACCAATAGGATGTGGCAAAACTTCCTTAGTTGAGCATTTAGCTGCAATGACAGGAAGAAGGAAACCCCCTCAGCTTCTTAAAGTCCAGCTTGGAGATCAGACTGACAGTAAGGTAATTTAAGAAATTGCAAATTTTGGTGTGTTAGCATGTTTGTAAATATTTGCATGAAAGTATTGTTTTGCAAAGGGACTATGAGAATAGTTACTGGTCTTTCTCATAACTGATGGAACCAAGTTATAAAAACCTCTAGTGCCTGCTTGTATCCCCACAGAAGTTTAATGGAATTATCAGAAAATGTAGCATTGGCTCCTCAGGTGTGTGATTTGAGTATTTTTCTTCTTTCTGCAGATGCTGTTGGGAATGTATCGTTGCACAGATGTCCCAGGAGAGTTTGTGTGGCAGCCTGGCATACTGACACAGGCAGTCACAAAGGGACACTGGATTCTTCTGGAGGATATTGACTATGCCCCCTTAGACGTGGTATGTCATTTTGCTAATTACTAGTTAATTCCCTGTCTTTGAAAAGCATTTTGTTAATAGTGATTCTAAGGCATGATGTAAATAACATAGGTGTTTTATTAGAGATATTCTGTGAGAAGCTTATTCATGGTTATCTACCTACCGGTAATCTGATTTGAGGTCTTGGATTACTTGACTGGTCTCTTATTTGATAGAAAATTGATATGAAATTCTGCTTGTGCTGTTGAGTAGATGAATATGTGACCAGTTTCATAGATTTTTCTCCCTTTAGTTGAATATGTGGCCAGTTTCACAGCCTTTACAAGAGTAGGCCCAGTGGGAAACAACTTACCTATGTTATGGATACACTGTGAACATTGAAACCCTGCTTCCCAGCTATGGCATCTGTAGAGCAGTGAGTGGGCGAAGGACAGATGAAGGATGAAATGATATAATAAGAGTGTGCTTGTCTTTGTTCCATTAAGGAAAATACACTGGATATATATATTTTTCCATTTGTATAAAATACAGGCATAGAGCCAGTCCATGTTTTCTCTGTGTAAAGCAGGACCCAGGAAAACATATTACAGAATGAAAAATTTTTACTTTGGCAGATTTTTCTGAGGTTAGTTTTAATTTTTTTTAAACGTGAACTTCAAAGTTACCTGTGTGTGGATTTTCCCTTTTGGATATGGGAATAGTGAGAGAGATAAGGAACAGAGACATAGAGATAGATATTCGGGAGATATGGAGGGGAAGCAGTGGCTGTAAATACTTGCATATAATGATGATTTCAGAGTCTGTTGAGGTAAAGATGAAATGGGCTTAGTGGCCCAGATGGGGTTTCACAGTTTGATCACCATATTCTAGGATTGTAATGCTCAGTTTTATTTGTCTGGAAACTCAGTTTTCTTAATAAGTGCAGAGCCAAGGCTGACTCCTGCCAATGGGACTTAAAAAAATAAAACTGGGGAAGTTGGGCTCAGTGGGTTAAGCACTCACTTTGCAGCCCCAGGGACTGAGCATCAAGTCCCAGCTCTAGCCCATGTGAACCCATATGCTGAACTGGGGTGTGCTTCCTATGTAGGAGGCCCCCAGTTTGGTTCTTACCCGCCCCCCTCCTGGTTCGGCCCATGGCTAGAGGGGATGTGCCTCGTGTGCAGGAGGCCCCCCGCCCACCTGTGTGGAACGAAATCATGTTGAAAACTGGTGATGTACAACTATGGAGACTGCTCTGAACCCTCCCCCTACTCTCTGTTTCTCTCAAAAACAATAAAATAAATCTTTAAAAAATAATAAAATAAAACTGAACTATAAACCACCAGGCCAATATAAAAGTATTCGATGAGTCTTTTTCCCTTTCTAGTACTCTCCTACACATTTTTTTTTCAGATATCTGGGTAACTGGGAAGTCATTAGGATTATGTGTCATTGAATTAGACTAGCCAAAGAAAATAGAAGAACATAAGGAATATTCCATTCTTGCCATGATGGAGCCTAGGGATCTATCCTTGTCTCATAGCTAAGTACATTCTTTGATGACCAAGTCCACTTTCAAGGCCAAACTGACCATTTCTGTCTTGGTCTCCCTTTGGCAGTGTCTGATCAGAAAATTCCTGTACTTTGAGTTCTGTTTTGTGCAGACCATTTTCCTTCTGTTGCTACATTTGTTTCCAGAGGATATGTTTTCATTTGATTATATTGATTAGTTGTGTTTACTTAAAATATACCCGGATCCCTTGATTAATATTTTATTGTTTCCAGAAGCTTTCAGATAATAATTTAAGGTAGATTTTACAGATCTCATTCAGGATGATTTTCTTTAGTTTTGAGTATTGGAGTTATCTGGGTGGGATTGCCCCTATATTATTTTGGCCTGCCTTTCAGCTCCTAGCATATCTATGAAATAAATATGCTTTAAAGTTATGTCTTATATTTTAGAACCCTCTTCCTTGGCTCTTTGTCTTTTCTTTTCAGACTTTCCCTATGAGCTCATGTCCTCTAGATCCATGTCTAGTCCACACTTTTCTCAAAAAATTTCCACTTGGATGTTTTTTAGCAGGTGGAAATTCATTATGCCCAAAATGGAACATGTCTGATCTGCCACACAGTTACCAAGCCAAAAGTTTGATGTCTCCTTCTTCTAGTCTGTCATTCAGTTAGTCGTACATTATTGTTGTTGTTTTTAAAGATTTAATTGAGAGAGAGTGAGAGAGAAGTGGGGAGGGCCCAGAGCAGTCTCCATAGTTGTACATCATTAGTTGTGACATAGTTTCATTCCACACAGGTGGGTGTGGGGCCACGCGGGGCAAGAACCGAACTGGGGGCCTCCCACATGGGGAGCGAACCTTTGCCGCCATCACAGCTGTTACCAGTTGTGCCACAGTTGAGCATACTGATTTGCATGGTCCGGGGCTGGAATTCAATTCCCAGATCATGTGGTTACAAGGCAAGCACACAACCTGATGAGCTATCTGGCATCCCTGGTCTTCTAAAATAAAGAAAACACCTTTTTCTAGTTAAAAATCCTCTTAATAATGTTCATGAAAAAAATTCGAACTCCTTAGCTCAGCACAGAAGGACGTTTATCATTTATCATTGCATTTTTCCATGCACTTTTTGTCCTACCCATAACAGAATCCTCTCATGCCATGCTCTTAAGCACATACATTTGAATATTTTGCGTGGAGTATATGTGCCATTTTTCTCCTACCAAACCTGGCTAATTCCTGTTCATACTTTAAGACTCAGTGAATGTCATTAATCTTTGGGATGGCTCCACTGCCCTGCTTCTAAACCACTCCATTCTGATTTATAGCCACTCTATCTTCACACATCGTTTTGTACATGCCTGGGTCACACTGGTCAGACTGTATGTACGGTGCTCTGCATGACTGTCTTGTATCAGATGCTAGGCTCTAAAGCCTCAGTCATGTCTGGAATTTTAGTGTCTTTCTTGGTTCTGGTCCATACTAGGCACTCAGTGGATGTTGAACAAATTAATTGTTCTGCTGGAGTTCAGGTGGCCTCAGACTTCCCTACCTGCCTTTGACCCCAGTTCACACTATGAGAACTGGGGTTTCCGTTAAGGATGCATTCATTATTTGGAGAGAGGGTTTTGTTTTCTGTTAGTTATGTCTTAATAGCTTTATTAGTAGGGTTTTGTGATTTAGGTTTCCGTGCTGATCCCTCTCTTGGAGAATGGAGAGCTCTTGATTCCTGGCCACGGTGACTATCTGAAAGTGGCTCCTGGATTTCAGTTCTTTGCAACAAGAAGGTATGTCCTATTAACCTTTCTTTTTCCACTGTGGAGCCTCTTTCTTATAAGTCTGCATGCTAGAGTGTTGAGTCCAAAAGTCCTGAAGTAAGAGTTCTCTGAGCCCACTTAATCAAGGTTAGTTGGAACTGATGACAGATTAACCTTCTCATTCCTGACTATTTTTAATGAAGATAATTAATTTAGAAAGCAATATATATATATACATATACATATTTATTTATTTATTTATTTATTTATTCACTTAAAAATAAGTAACCAGTTAAAAAAGTTTTGTTGTGTTTCAAAAATAATTGGAAGTGAGATTATTGTCAGTAGCCCTGGGCTTCAGTCCTGACACTTTGTTACCCATGTGTACCTTGCTGGTCAGGTTATAATGGGGCTAATAATACCTGCTTTACAACTTGGTGTAAGTAGTAAAGATTAAATGAAATTACTTAAAGGCCTGGCACATAGTAAGTGCCCAGCTAATGGCTAGCCATGAAGATGGTAATGATGACATACAGATTTCAAATAGTTAAAAATTGAGTATAAAGAAATAAACCTAAGCAAATTTAGTATATATTTTGTTTACATTTTATAATAACATGAGTGCTGTGGTTTATTTCCCATAGCTTGTCCCTACTTATATAGCTTCTCCAAGGTATTAAAATGCCCAAGAGTGAAATTAATGTCACATTACATTTAGTGATTATATTAGTGTTTACTACATCTCAGTGAACATTCACTCCCAGATGAAATGTGGAGCTAACCTAACAGTTCTCAAGAACCACTTTGCTAGGCCGTTAATTTTAATAGACCCCGATTTTATTCTCAGATGGTAAAGTTTTTTCCTGGCAGGTACATTTCCCAGAAAGTCCTGGGGCATCACGAAAAGACAGACTTGAATTCAGTTCTCAGCTTTGTCATTTGTAGTTATAACTGAGCAAGCAAGGGACATTATTCTCCTTTCTTCTGTGATCTCCTCAGGGCAGTTGTTAGAATTTAACCAAATGGCTGTGTAAGGCTGTGGCTTTCCTAGAGTGTGTGTTTAATGAATGTCCCTTCTCTTCTGGAAATTTTTATTAATTTTGTGTACTGTAGCTTTTGGTAATAAGCAGTGAACTTACTTGTAGTCCTATGGGCCTTTCTCTTAATTTATGTGTTAAGGAAGAAAAATCTGTTGTTGAGATAAAAACATTTGCAGTGACTTGAAAACAACTTGGTTAAACCTCTATTACTCCTCCAGGAAAAAGTCATACTTGGGCCAACTGGCAGCCTTTTGTTTGTCATCTGCCTTACAAGTCCAGCGTAGTGGTATCTAGCACCAGAAGAGATGTGTTTTATTCTTATGTGGGAGAATATTTAGCAAGGGATAACCAGGGCCACAATTTAAGATTAACATTGGAAATTTTATGTGACTGTTTTTTATTTTGAAATACAGACTCTTGAACTGTGGGGGAAATTGGTATCGACCGCTAAATAGTCATGCTACTCTGCTAGATAAATACTGGACCAAAATTCACCTGGATAACATGGATAAGACAGAACTGAATGAGGTATGTGGTTATTAGAAATGAAGTATTGATGCTTTATTTTATTTTTTATTTTTGCTTTCTATTATTAAACATTTCAGGTCTACATGTAAATAGAGGAAACAATAAAATGAATTCCCAAGGTACTCATCAACCTGAATTTACAGTTAATGTGCTAACATTTTACTGAATTATCTTTATCTAGTATTTTTTATTTGTTAATATATTTGAAAGCAAACCCCATAACATTTTATCTCCAAATTCTGTCATGCATTTCTAAAAATTTAAGGGCATTTTTATATATAACCACAGTAACATTGTTAAACCCAGTAAAATGAACAGTAATTAATTCCTCAGTACCATTTAATTATTAGACCATATTCATTGCCTCACTTGTCCCCAGAGGATCTTTATACTAAGTTGATTTATAACTAATATATTTTACATGCAACAATTTAGTGCACATTTTGACCTGGATATTAATGAAAATTTATATGTATTATTTTATAGATTTTATGCCTTGATTCACTTTGTAGTATCACTGGTTACACTCAATCATTAAGAGATGTATTCACTTTACTCTGCCAATCCCTCCCCTAACAGTTCATCTTGGAGAGTAGCAAATAAAGCATTGTCAGTGAGTATTTAGGCATGGGATGGCTGTTTTGCTCTTTAGTGATGTAAGTTTTTAGATAAATAAGTGACACAAGACAATCTTCAGATATTTTATGCAGCATTTTAGTTATTAGCAGAGGGATTTTCAGGGATGTTCACCATATTGTGGAAAAAGCTCACTTGTAACCTCTAAGAAGCCTTGCCTTGGCTGTGTGATTTTATAACTCTGTATCCTGTTTTGCACTTGTGAGTTACTTTTCTCCCTCAAGATCCCAGTTGTGTATTTCTGTATCTGATAGTCTTTCTCTCCCTATTTTGCTGCCCACAACTAGCTGCTCCAGTAACTTTCTCACCTTACTCACCATCCACTCAGTGCTTGGCCTTCATAAACGTTTGTCGTATCTCTCTGTCATAATGTAGCTTTTTCTTTTGCATTTGTAGATGTTTAAATGTTTAATTTTCAGACTTAAGTTCCAGTCTATTCTTTAAAGGAGAGGACTGAAGTTCACATTTAGGTGTAACTTATTGGGATTAAGAGAATGAGAAGAGTATTTGATAGCTGCTCTTTTCTTTCTTACTGTATTCTATACTTGAAGTACAAGCCAAAGCTTAATCTTTCTGTTTCTGTTATAAACAGCAGTGAGTCCTTCTGCTTATAGGAAGTACAACAGGAGCATTCACCTCCTTGTTTATATGATGTATATCATATTTAGATAGTTGACTTTGAGAAGCTTACTTGTTATTTTTAAGCTATGGACTTGCTGATAAATCCTAGTAACATTCTACTGAATGAATGAGTGGTGGCTAAAACCCTTGTGTGTACTAATTACTTAGGAAATAATATAATCTCTTATGGTGACCTCACGGGGAACACAAGGAATTGTATTTCTTTTGCTGCCAACCTGTCATCCTTATGCTCAGAAAGATTGTTTTTGACTTGCTGTAGGATTGCATGTACCTGACACACTTAAAAAAAGTACTACCATAGGTATCAGAATCAGATTCTTGATAACCAGGGGCAAGGGTGTGGGGCAACAGACTTCTTGTTTTGGAGTGATAGAAATAGTCTGTATTTTGTTGTTGGTGACCAAGGTCATAAATAATATAACCAGTTTTATAAGTGTTCCCTCTATATACAAACATGCATATTCTGTATTTGAAACATCCATGTGTGTATCTATTAAATTGAATTTGTTGATTATTCTTTCTTACTTAATTTTTAATCCATCTGAACTATGTTTTCAACAATATTTGTTGTGAAATCCTCCAGTAAAGTAACTGGGTGAAGAAATAGAATTTCTTCAGATCTACCACTTGAGATGGTGCTGTTAAAAGGTTTTAGTTCTTTATCCTTATAAATATGTGGACATTACATATTTAGCATATACAAAATATGTGGGTATTTCAGATACAAATTGGAGTCACAATATATTTCTTTTAAAGCTAATTTAAATGCACTACATGTTAATGTATCTAACATTTGTGATATTTCCCTTCTCAGATCGACTTGTCTGAACAATTCCATGTCATAAAACCATATTACGAGCACTGACTAGTTTACTGTAAAAAATTCTCAATAGTTATTGAAGTGAATAGGATTAGATCGTTTGCTTTTTAAATTGTTTTCTGTCTTTTAAAGATCAGCTGCTTTTTAGTACTTAATGCTAGCTCCTTTTACTGTGGTCTGCTTTTAAAGTTATTTTTTCTTTTTCCATTAACTGCCTCTAATTTGCTTTGGCTGCGAAATGATACAAGTCATACTAGAATTTTGTTTACAATTAGAGTAAGTAGCACCTGCAGGATTCTTCAGTGAGTAAATTCCTAGGATTTGGATGTATATATTCCTTGGAGACCCTTTTCCCATCTGGCATCTTCACCCTAAACTTGTGATAATTGATAGTGAGATGGCCGAATAAGTGAGTTCTGGGTAGGGATAAAAGTCATGGTCTTCGAGGGGAAAGGGGTTGTGCATAAGGGTAGAAATGCTTATACTTGGTAAAGATGACAGATTTCATAGAGAAATACATTTTTTGTTTGACTCATGTCAGAAGCAGTTTATTTATTTAAATTTCTATGTCTACTGTTAAAATTTCTTTACTTTTTTTCTAACTCTGTCAGCTAAATATTTTTTGTTTTGTTTTTTCTCTGTCAGGTTCTTCAGAACAGATACCCCAGCCTATTGGCAGCAACTGATCACCTGCTAGACATTTACATCGAGCTCACTGGAGAGAAACATCACTCTCAGAGTGATAGTTCTGTTGGATGTGAACAGGCACCTCAGGAAGTTTCAGAATCTGGGAGAGAAAATAAAAGACTGATGCTTGAGGGAAGAGAATTGTCTCTAAGGTATTGGACTAAACACTCTTTTGAGTTGATATTTTAAAAACTACTTTTCTCAAAAGTTTTTTCTAGCTGAAACAATACTCATGAGAGGTCATGTTTGAAATTATAGACTTGTGATGTCAGATCCACTTTTCAGATCCATGTCTTAAATAAGAGCCTAGGATTTTGCTGTATACAGTGAGTTCTGTGCCTTTTCTCTCTATTCTCCATGGTTGACTAGTCCTTTGAGAAGTGAGAATTAGGAATGGGCAACTCCCCTCAGTTCGCTCTGAGAATTGCTCCCTCACCCCACTGCCTTGTCTAACATGGATGGGGGGAGAAATGAGTTATAGTTCACTTCCTGGTAGATGTAGGGACTGAAACCACTCACTTATTCTTTCCCCTGACACTGTTTATTTTCACATAGCCAGAAAAAAGGAGAGACTTTGTCATCAGGTAGCCCAGACTTAATGTGGACCAAATAAACTCTGATGCCTTTGATGTCTTTAGCCTATTGTCTTTTATTTATTGTTTTTTTTTCTTATTAAAGGGATCTACTGAATTGGTGTAATAGGATTGCCCATAGCTTTGACAGTCTGCCTTCATCAGCATCATTACACATTTTTCAAGAGGTAAGATACAGTCGTCTTGCTTGTTTTTTCTGTGCCCTTTCAGGTTGTTAATTTTCATTGTTATTTTCTATCTTTTGATTGCTGTCAGAGTTTTTCTTTTGTGTAGGTATTGAAAATAAAAAAGAATGTAGGTATGCTTTTGTGTATGTCCTTAGCTAGTTAAAACTGAAATAATGTTGCCTTAGAACTAATTGGGTATAATAATGTTTTGTGGTTGTTTTTATTTTGTTTGTTTTTTTTAAAGATTTATTTTATTGATTTTTGACAGAGAGAAACAGAGACAGAGAGAAGGGGGAGGGCCCAGAGCAGTCTCCATAGTTGACAGCATTAGTTTTCCATATAATTTCACTCCACAAGTGGGCGTGGGGCTGCGCAGGGCAGGAACTGGGCCCCGGGAGCTTCCCTCATAGGTCCCGGCAAGAACTGAACTGGTGGCACACCCCAGTTCAGCATGTGGGTCCGCATGGGTTGAAGCCGGGATTCCATCCTCGGTCTTCAGGGCTTCAAAGCGAGCGCTTAACCCTCTGAGCCATCCCAGCTTTCCCAAGTTTTGTGGTTTTTTGAAACAGGTTATTGAAGTATGAGATAGAGTAAAACAGGTACTGAAATTAAATGTAAAATGAAAAAAAAACCAAAAACTCCCAGGTGATAATAATGTTATAATACGTAAAGTTTTTCTAAGATATTTAATATTTACTCTTATATATAATTTCTTAGTCTATTTGATAGATTTTTATTACTCCACTTGCTTCAGTAGGGCCTTTTAATTTTAGTCCAGAGAAGTTTATGTGGAGGTTACAAAGTGTAACCTTGTATTCTGGGTGTAAGGAAAAAATGTGTGCTATTGCCTGAAGATCCATGGGCTCATAAAATATTGACCAATTTTGATTGTAGTGTTCTGGTTTCTGATAGCTAGAATTGAGGAGAGAATTGAACCTAATTTGGTTTGCAGTAGCTCTTTGTGTTTGGTTGTTACTTTGAGTAGAAAGAAACCTCATTTGGTGCACATACTTTGGCTCAGCTGACCCTGATGTGCTGTGTACCAATCCTTTAGTCTCATTCTTCTTTCTTACAGGCAACCTTGTTTTATCTTTTTAAAATAAAATATGACATTGGTAGGATTCCTCTTTTCTTCTTAAGTCTGTATTTCAGAATATCAGTGTGTGTGTGTGTAAGAAACCACTTTATTTATTTATTTATTTATTTTGTTAAATTTACTGGGGTGACATTGGTTGGTCACTTTATTAATATATAATTCAGTTACCATAAAATTCACTCCTTTAAAGTATACAGTTCAGTGGTTGTTGTGTTTTTTTTTTTTATTGTGTTCACGGAATTATGCAGCCACCACTACCCTCTAATTCTAGAACAGTTTCATCACCCCAAAAAGAAACCTGTACCCATTTAGCCATCATTTCCATTTTTTCCTCTCAGCAGCCCCTGGCAACCCACTTAACCTACCTATAGACAGAAGGTCTATAAATTTTGCTGATTCTGGACATTTCGTAGACATGGAATCATACATCATGTCATACTTTCTCAGTTAATTCATGTTGAATGTAGGATGAGTCAGTACTTTATTCTTTTTATGGCTAAATAACATTTCATTGTATGTATATACCAAGTTTTGTTCATTCATTTGTTGATGGATATTTGGATTGTTTTTACCTTTTGGTAATTGTGAATAATGCTGCTGTAAACATTTGTGTACAAGTTGTTTTGTTTTGGTTAATATTGTACTATATACAACAGCACTGTATATGTATTGTTGAAAATGGGAAAAATCATAGGAAAGCAAAATGATAAAATAAAAATATGCCCTGATTCATGGATTCTCCAGCACTAAGACCTTGGTGTATCTCCTTCCAGATCTTTTTCTATGTATATAGGCTTAAGAACTCTTATTCTGTCAGAGCCCCTGGTTTAAAGATACTACCTTGGTGTCTTAAGAGATCAGGACAGTTTTGCAGTGTCTACCTTCTGGCTTATCTGGTTGTTTCATCATTGCTCTGACACCAACTGGTTCTGTAATTCAGTCCATTTCTGATACTGACTGGAGTTATTACAGACCCCATAGGTTCAAGGGCTCAGTCCTCCACAAGACTGCCCCACTTCAGATCCCAGCTGCAAGTTGGGGACCACTCACCTACCAGCTATAAATTCAACCTCTTCAGGTTCAATAATCTACTCACAGACCTCACTGAAAGCACTATATGGTACAGGTTAGTTTTAATATAAAAAATGTAACTCAGGAACAATCAAATGGAAGACATGCATAGTGTAAGGTCTCAAGGGTCTTAAGCACAGAAGCTTCTGTTCCTATGGAGTTGGGGTATGCCACCTTTCTGCTACATAAGTATGTCCATCAACTGGAAAGCTCTCTAATCTTTGGATAACCAGCCTTTTATTGTGTGTGGTCTTATGTCATTGGTCATATGATTGAGCTCAGTCTCCAGCCCTTCTTCCCTTCTGAAAGATAGAAAGCTGAAAGTTGCAACCCTGCAATCAGTGCTTGGTCTTTCTGGCCTGGCCCGCCCCACCTTTAAACTGTGCAAGGGCTCATCACAAGTCAACCTGTTTATCATCAAAACCTGGTGTGGTCCAAAGTGGCTGGTGAATAACAAAAGGCAATCCTTACTCCTGGTATTCTAGGGGTTTTTGAAGTTTTGTATCTGGAATTAGTGACAAAGACCAGATAAATTCTCTCTTCTTTTTTAATGCTTGTGTGAAGTTTATTGACATATTACAGTAGGTGGTGGCAGACCAGATACAGTAAGTACTCACTTAACGTTGTTAATAGTTCCTTGGAACCTGCAAATAAAATTAGGTACTGTAATGAAACCAGTTTTACCTTGTTTAATTGATACAAGCAAGGCTTAAGTTTGTACAGCATATTTCTGGTCATAAAACTTCTAAATAAAGACCCTAGACCAGGGGTGGCGAACCTTTTGGCGATTGAGTGCCAAAGTTTATGAAATAAGAGTATACTCACTCAACTCGCGTGCCAACCCATCGAGTGAGATAGAGGTATCGATTATTTTTATGTCTATAAGAGGCATAGGGTGTTTTTATAACAAAAAACAATAATTCCGCGTGCCGAAATAATTGCTCCGCATGCCACTTTGGGCACGCGTGCCATAGGTTCGCCACCCCCACCCTAGACATTTCTAATATTAATCATTGAAATAAATGTGAACCATGCATACATTTAAGAAAGATTAATAAAGGCAAGTAGGAATTATTATCCAATTCACTTATTCCAGTTCAGGGTCAAGGGTTGCTAGAACTTCTCCCAGCAGCTTGGGCAGCGAGGCGGGACCCAGCCCTGGACAAGACACTATTCCATCACAGGACACAATCACATGTAAATCCACACTCACAGGCAAACCCACACTCACTTATTCTGGAAATTTAAACATGTCTGCTCTACATGCACATCTTTGGGATGTGAGAGGAAACCAGAGTACCCAGAGAAAACCCACTCAAACATGGGGAGAATGTACAATCCCCAAGAACTAATTATTTTTTCTCATCAACGTCATAATGAAACTGGTGAACACATGGTGTTACTGGAGGACTTGCTATATATTCTCTGTTTTGTCACATGCATGGTGTCCTTTATCTAGTCATTTTATCTCTTGTCTTTCCTGTAAACAAATTTAACAATGCTTGAGGAAGATATTCACATTCAGCTTCCTTTGGGTAGAATTCATTTTTGGTGGTGATATGTACTTTATATTTCATTATATCAGAAGACATAATCTGGTTGGCCTATCAGCAGTTGCTAAGATTGAGTACTGGATTAGAGTGATGACAGTGTGATCCCTTTTTGTACACCAGGAGTTTCCCTTTACAGCTTGGAAGTAATCTTTTGGTGTTACTTCCACTGTCTGAGAGTCAGTACCTTCATGACCACACACCAAACTGATTAACTCTAATTGCTATTTTAGTCTAAATTTCAGATTTGCACAATGAGATTTTTCTTTTTTTCTAATTAACCAGTATTTTGATAGTAAAGCCTTCCCCTTTGTGTCCTGTCTCTGTTATGATAAAGTCCTTGAGTCTAGGGTTGCTACCTTATGTATACTGTCCTGCTTGTAAGTTCCTCTTTTGTAAACAGGATAGTAATGCTCTGTTGTTAATGTGTTATTTTAGAAATCAGTTAGCATTTACTCTGTTTTATTTATTTATTTATTTTTATTTATTTATTTATTGTTTTTGACAGAGAGATACAGAGACAGAGAGATACAGAGACAGAGAGACTGTTTTATTGATTGATTGATTGATTTTGACAGACAGAGAGAGAGAGATACAGAGACAGAGAGAAGAGGCAGGGCCCAGAACAATCTCCATAGTTGCACATCATTAGTTTTTCATTCCACAGGTGGGCGCAGGCTGCACAGGGCAGGAACTGGGCCAGGGTCTCACCTCAGTGAGAACCGAACTGGGGGCACTCCCCAGTTCAGCATATGGGTCCACACAGGCCAGGGCTGGGATTCAATCCTCTGTCCCCAATGCTGCAAAGTGAAAGCTTAACCTACTGAGCCATTCCGGCTTCCCCTACCTTGTTTTATTTTAATAGGCTCTGGACTGTTTCACAGCAATGCTATCTAAGCATACAAGCAAACTGAAAATGGCAGAAGTCATTGGAAGCAAATTGAACATTTCCAAGAAAAAGGTATGTAGTGCTATTTTTACTTCCCTGATGAAAGGAAACCGAGATGTTTAGCATACTTGCTGGTTTCTGGTCCTTACCTGGAACAGCTTTTGCAATAACTACCCCTTCTGTTGAATCTGGTAGTTTCATTGCTGCCTCTCCTAGACATACAGTTCTTACTCTGTCCTAGATAAGTAGTTCTTGTGTTCTACATTTTTAAAGTATTTTTCTGATATCTTGCATCACATGCATGCCTTACTCTTCAATGTTTTAATGAGCATGTTATTGTGTAGGTTGTGGACTTAGGGCTTGAACTGTGTCTTAGTAACACCTTTGTCTATAGTTTTATGCATTTAGATTTTCTCCAACTTTTTATTAATATCTCCAGACATCAGAAAAGTTGTATTGTTGAATACCTGTATACCCCACTACTTAGGCTCTTTGCTAACATTGTTAATATTTTGCCATTTTTTTAAATATCAAAATGTGGATTTTTGGAATAGAGCCTTTTAGCAGTGGTATTGAAAACTGGAGAAATTTGTAAACTTTCTTAAAACATTATGAGGTTTTATAGCGATTTTTTTTTTTTTTCCTGCTCATCCAGCTATTGTTAGTATATTTTATGTGTGGTCCAAGGAAGCGAAAAGGTTGTAAACACCCCTGCCTTACATCAGTAACTGAAGTGTTAGAAGTGTTCCTGGTTTTGGCTACTGGTAACAGGACACTTACTAAAAGGACCTTAATAAATATCTTAAATAATACAAGAGACATGAAACTACAGTTATTGACTTAGACTAATCAGTATTTATCTTCTTTGTCATCTTCTTTGGTTGAAGAGAGGGTCGCCTTCCCTGAGCTCTTTGTACCTTTTATTCCTGCTCAAACCTGAACAAAATCTGAATTCTTTGGGTAAATGACAAGGATAAGAGAGAAATAGCAGTTGGGTGGATGTTTCGGAGCGTCTGTCACAGCTTCTCTCTGTGCTTTGGCTGTTGTGAGATGTACCATGGTTTATTAAAGTCACTGTTTCCTGCATTATGCTAGAAATTTGAAGCAGAGGGAAGCATAGCTGAAAAAAATTACTTAGATCATTTTTTCATATCTTTTAAGAGTAGAGGTTATCTTAACTCTGTGGGGATATGTCAGTGTGTTCACTTTAGATAAAGGCAGAGATCTAATAGGCTTATTTGAATAAACAAAAAGTACTATAACAGGGAAACATAATGTTTTTTTTGTGTGTTTTTTTTGTTTGTTTTTTCTGTTTTTTTTTTTAATATTATTATATTTTATTGTTAAATTTAATGGGGTGACATTGGTTGGTAACAATCAGACAGTTTCCCAATGGACAACTCCACATCACATCACCCATGCATCCCATTACGTGCCCAGCTCCCAGAATCAGGTCCCCCTCCAACCCGATATATCTGGTGCCCACTCCCCACTCCCCACACAACTCTCCCTCCCTCCTCCCTCCCTCCTCTCCAGGTAAACACCAAACCATTGAGTGTCCATAATGCTGGTGCCCTCTCCCACCTCCCCTTCCCTCAGGCAATCACCAAGTTATTGGGTGTGTCCATAGGTCTCTGTGTCTTTGTAACTTTCAGTTTTATATTCCACCTATAAGTGAGGTCATATTTTTCCGGATTCTTTCATTCTGACTTATTTCACTTAATAAGATAGTCTCTAGGTCCATCCATGTTGCCAGAAATGACTGTATTTCATCATTT